>BPLR01005419.1:0-55086 GCA_021605095.1 Caerostris extrusa | reverse complement strand
GACAAACAAATAATCAAACACCAAACATTATCTTTTACGCTGTTTTTTATCATGACTTATTTTTTTAACAATTTTTGTCATGTCATTAATTATTTGCAAAGTTATTTTTTTGATACTGTACCGTTAACATCATACTATTTACAAAGCAACGTTATCAAGCAAAATATAATCATCAATACTTAAATGCAGTGTGTTTTTCGTTAAAACTTAAGTAAGTTTATGTGAATACAAAATCTACGAACAACAACAGCAATCACTGTTCACAAATTTTGTATTCAATGGTTCTCCAATAAATTTTATTACTTAAAAAATGTTTAACATACACTTATGCGTCCCTATGTTGGAGAAATTAAAGTAGCTTCCTTGTATATTCTCGTTATAATCTATTAAAAATAGTTTATAAAATAATTGTAATATATATGAAAAATATTTTTGAGACTTACCAATAAGTTTTAATGAATTTTTTCCGGAGATTTTCATTTATGAATATGTTCAATGTTCGTAATATATATGTATAAACTGAGTAAACTCATGTTTCTAATACGTTTTCAAAAACATTAGTTCAAATGAATATCGTATTAATGCATATAAATTTCTTAACAAAAAATTTAAAGCACAAAAATTATCGTTGACTGATACAAAAACAATATGCATTCTTTAAGTTAACATGAGCGATAGTTTAGCTGAATAAATTTTTATTTATTAATTTATTCGTAGTATTTATTTATTTATTATTATTAGTAGTAGTAGTAGTATTTATTTATTTATTTATTATTATTATTATTAGTATTTATTTATTTATTTATTATTATTATGTTATGCAGTGAAAAATATAATGCAAAAACATTTCTTGACGCCTATCTGTTTCTATATTCAAAATTAAATGTACAGTTTAATTCACAGTGAATAAAAATTAATTGAAAATGATTTTTTTATACTTAGAAAAATTAATAAAAATGGTAGCTCTTCCAATTCAATTTAGGAGACTTTTCAATGATATTGTTTATAATTTTGTAAATATGGTAATTTCATTTCTCATTTGAAATTTATATATCTATTCAAATAAAAATATCTTTTAAACTATTTTATATAAATAATTTTAAGATTTAAATCTGACCAAAATATCTGTATGTGTGTTAATGAGTGTGATAAACCACTTGTTAAAATGATTCTTAAACCACTAGATAAACCCCTTGTATCATATGTATTGCTTATTCTTTTAAACATTTGTCAATAGATGGCAGCACAATGTATGAAATTAGTAGAATAGAACAGAATTGGGAATTTTTAATGAGCTAGCTGAATACACCGGAAAAAAATGTTTAAATATTTCACAAAGAATTAATTTTAAAAGGTATATTTTGAATACAGTTCTTTGAAAGATTAATAAATAATAAATTTGAATTATAACATTTTATCAATCAATCTGGATCTCATTAAACTCTTACATCAAACAGAGCATAACCAACGTAATTAAATACGTAACGCTACACTTTACATTCATTACATGCATCGATAATTTTATAAAATAACCAATAGCATAATATAATTAAAACATACATTTTAATTATGTACATTATATAATTAAAAAAATAGATAATGAATAATATAGACAGCAATGTGAATTTAATTCCAAAAAGAAAAACTGAAGTTCAAAATATTCTTTCCAATAAATGAAGCACAAATTATAAACAATATATCTACTAGCTATTGTTTTTTTCTTTTAAACAAAATTAAATTGAGTATAAGCATTACAGATAAAATAAAAGACATATCGAACTTAATTAATAAAAATGAATTCATAATGGTTCAAGCATTTTTGTTCAGAGAAAGCACTAATAAAAAGAGAGATAATAATAGAAAATTGCAAACAATTTACGGTTAACTTACAGCTTTAATGATAATCTAATCTAATCTATTATAATCTAATTATATTATCATTAAATCTTTAAGTTAACCATAAACTGTTTGCAATTTAACAGGTAACAAATTGTTTGAAATTTTAAAAATATTATTCATACGAATCTATAACAGAAAAGTAATTAATTTTGTTATTAATGTCCAAAAGCTTCACATAGAAAGCGTTTTTCGCTGAACATATGATTATCTTACTTTGTGTTTGTGAATTAAACAAGTAATATAAAAAAAAAATTTTAAAGTCAATATTTACTTTCTTTTCACTATATGGCAGATGGTCCTTTATAAATAATTTTCATTCCTTTTTAAAATTTATCTGGCGCCATCTATTGGTAGATATATGCAACTTAAAGCTAAAAAAAAAAAAAACTAAAATTAATTAATTAAATTTAATTACTGAATTAAAATTTGAAAAAACTGTATTAACATCCAGTGACATCCACTACAAGTTCAAAAAAATGTATTTGAACTTGAGTGGATGTATAAAAAGTATTTTACTAACGATTGAAAATTTGAACAAGATATATATATAAGGAGAGTGTGTGAGCTAATAGAAGGAATTGAAAAAGAATTTTGGGGGACCATTGAAAAATTATGAAATAGCTTTTCTTGCATGAATTGCATAATTTTATTATGTTTTTTTAATATATTTTTCCAAATCTTTCAGTTCATGTCGACAACAGGTTTCCTGGCAGCCCTACAGAACTTTCCGAAGGACACCATCAACGATGAGGTGGTCGAACTGCTTGAACCCTACCTGATAATGAAGGACTACAACATGGAGACAGCGAAAAGAGTGTGTGGAGATGTGGCGGGGCTTTTGTCTTGGACAAAGTCCATGGCTTTCTTCTTTGGAATAAACAAAGAGGTCTTGCCGCTGAAGGTACAAAGTGCCGAATAAATTAAACGAATGTTACCGGATCAGAAATGTATTATTTATTTTCACATATATAAATGAAATAATGCAGTAAAACCTTGATCCCTCGTTCCTTCATCGTCCGTTTTTCGCATTCATTGTTCTAATTCAATGGAATGGCTATTATAGTAATATAAATAAAAACTGTATAGAATATCCTCTAAAAAAATTTTCCCGCATCAGTTGTTCGAAAATTTTTAGACCTTGTGAAAAGAATACATTTTTATTCCAGTATACGCCAGCTTTTAGAACAAGTCCAACTTGACATACGTCCGCTTTAGAATAAATCCAACTTGATATGCGTCCGCTTTAGAATAAGTCCACCTTGATATACATACGCTTTAGAATAAGTTCAATTTGATATACATCTGCTTTGAATAAATCCAACACTTTCGAATAAATCACATATGCACTTTAGAATAAATCCAACTTGATATATGATCCGTTTTAGAATAAATCCAACTTATATTCATACGCTTTAGAATAAATCCAACTTAATATATCATACGCTTTAGAATAAGTCCAACTTGAAAGCGAAAACTGTATTTGGTATATGACCCTTGTTTTAAAATACGACTGAGGTGCATCCTGTCCCCCCCTTAAAAACACCGTAAAAATATCGTTTGCAATGATCAGACAATGCCACATTTCTGAAACATTATGAGGAAAAGTAAAAACAAAATTCTTAAGAACATATCTCTAACGCACGTCAAATCTGGGGATTCTCATTCAGATTCAAGCAGGGAAAAGACAAAAGAAAAAAATTAAATTGGATAATTTTTTGTTTATATTATATTTTCATTAACTGCCTTTGCATTTAATTCAGTAGGTTTTCTTTTATAAAACTCCATCAATGTATAATACATCAATACCAACAGAATTTTTTTATGGGAATGGATTAATCATTTTCCCTTATTTATTATGGGAATAATTAGTTTGGTGCCCATCCTATTTGGCATATGTTCAAGGATCTTGAACTCATCCATGACATGTCGTATTAACAGTTCAGCAATTCTCTGGAATTTTCATTTACAGATGTCTGCTCAAATAACTATTTATTGAAAATTATAAAAATAACTTGTTCTAAATGTGGTTGTTTCGAATCCTTTAATGGATGTCATTGCTTTCAGAAATTCAATGGAGATTGTGATAAAGTGTATAAGCGTCCAGCATCGAGCGTTAAGCAGCCAGAATGAGAGATTTCTGGTTATCTGGTTACCTACTATTAAAAACAACGTGGTCTGGATGAAGTCTTATATTTAATAAGACATCCTATAATTTGTGACCATAAGATACATACATCAGAATATTTAAAGAATATGCAAAAATTTAATAAACAAAAAAATATATTATATATCCATCAATGGTTTGGGGCAAACGGCACTAAAAAACTATAAATAAAATATTATATATCGTTTTAATCTTCCTTTTTAAAATTATTTATTTGTTTACAGTATAATCTGGCCGTTCAAGAAGCAAGGTTAGCCGTAGCTATGAAGGAGTTGAAATCAGTAGAACAAGAACTTCAAGACAAAGAAAATGATTTGAAAAGTGTCAAAGCTCAGTACGAAAGCGCAATCGCCAACAAAGAGGTATGTTTTGTTAAATTGGTTCGCGATAGTTGCATTTTCACTAGTTTTTATACTTAACAAACTATTAAAGTTTTCCTAAAATAGATTTGGAATTGAAAATTCCTTCTTTAATTTTCTTCGTTTTCACATTTTCGTGGAACAAGAACAACACAAAGTAGAATTTATTACATTTACGCGAACTTACAATGTTTTACACGAACACTCGATCTTACAATGTTTACTCCATCTTATAATATTTTTACTCGAACTTTGTTTACTCGGTTTTATCTTAATGTTTACTCGATCGTATAATGTTTACTCGATCTTACAATGTTTACTCGATCTTATAATGTTTACTCCATCTCATAATATTTACTCGAACTTTGTTTACTCGATCTTATTGTTTACTCGATCGACAACTCGATACAACTTTTCATCAGTAAAAAAAACTTACTTTGAATCTAGGGTACATACATTTCAAAATCTTCTCTGTGCTGATTCCGTAAAAATTTGAAACAAAACGCATCAAATGCAATAGGTAAATCGAGATTGTTTTGGTTACAAGAACAAGACTTCGATTAGTTTTCCATACAGAAATATATTTAAAAATATAAACAAATTAGGCATCGTTTCTGTATAGCATCTGTCTAGACAAACTTTATTAGAAAGCAGAGTAAAGCTATTTATAGTTTTGAATATCTCTAACAATGATGTATTTTAGAAACTCGCTGAAGAAGCTGCAGTGTGTCGTCGCAAGATGTCCAGGGCTTCCATGCTCATTACCGAACTGGCTGGGGAATATAAAAGATGGACAGATGAGAGCAAGCAGCAAAGAACAGATCAAAAGGTAATGTGGATGGAGTAGAATTGAAAAAAAAAATATTTGCAAATATTTTGGATAATAATTACATATAACTTATCAACAATATTTGACAAATAATGTTTGGGAGTAAAATGAATATTAAACATTCATTAGTTGAAAGAAGATTTAAAAAACTTGAAGAAACCAAAGAATTTAAATGCAAAATAAAAATTACTTTAATTGATGATGATTTTAATAAAAAAAAAAAATCGATTTTAACATTAATTATATTTTTATTGTATTTTTATTATCACAACCAATTTTCTATCATCAAGACATGTCAATGACATGAATTGTCAAACAAATTAGTCTTATTCAAAACTAAAGTTATAATTGTTTTTGACATTTTTAAATACATTTATAATGTACATTTATTAGACGTATTTAAAACAAACGGAAGTTCTTTGTTAACAAGATGACTCTATTATATAATTTTAATTATAATTCAGGTTAGTTTTCTTAATTCTGTTTCAAACAAAACTAAACTGCAGGTAACATGTAATAAATTAGTTGACTTTCTATCATAGACAACACAAAGAAAACATAATTGTTCAATTAAAATTTTTATTTTTGTATTTACTAGTTTATCTAGAGATGGCTATTAGTGGACCGACAAGATAAAAAAAAATGTTTTTTAATAATTTGCATTGTCTTTTCGGTTATTTAGTTTCGATTGTAGATTTCCTGATTAATGAATGTCTTTTTCTGCGAAAACTAGTTTTACAATAACAATATTTTTCTTCCCAAAAGACCAAAAATAAGTAATTAACAATTCAGAAATTAAATAATTCTATTGTTCTTTCAGCAATAAAAATGTTATCAAAAGACATTAACCGTCTTCGAAAATAAATTTTTCTTTTTTAAATTAGGAAAGAACATAATTTATTTATTTATTTTAGAACATTTTATTCGTTTTAAGCTGAAAAGTTCAAGGAGTCAAAAAAAAAAAAAAAAAAAATAAAGCAAAAAACTGAGAATAATATTCGTATTTCCGCCTATTGAACATTTAACGAATAAAAAAATTAACGCATTCGATGCATTTAATTTATTCTTTTCTTCACAAACCTCAAGTTCGTCTTTCAAAATTTTTGGCTTCATTTGTTAGTCGGCCAATTTTGAGCTTCATTTTTAAACATAATTAACTATTTTAGTATAAAACAGTAATATTATGTGGAATAAAATATCATAAATGTTGGACCCCAATGAATTCTTTATTTTCTTTTTTGAATAGCCAATAATTTTTTATAGCCAGCAATTTTTCAACAGATCTCCTTTTTCCATAATAATTTTAATTAAAAGAAACATACATAAATTTATTAGTAAACATGCATACAGGTGGTTATCAAAATAATAGAAACAACTGTGAATAAAAATGACATTTAAGAATGCGCTTCGTAAGCATTAAAATTGTAATCAGCTAGTTATATTTTTTTAAATATAAGAAGTATATATCATGTCTGCAGGTGACTTTAGTGAAGTTGTATGCGTGTTCGATTTCTGTCAAAAAAGCGTCAAAATGTTAGACCTGGACAGATTTTCAAAGACGGTCAAATTGTAAGAGCCAACTATCTGTGCAACTGTAACCGAAATATAGAGCTTTTATTCGTTTCTAGATACGGTGTCTGTCCAATGTCATGCCAGCGTACACACAGCGTGGCAAGACAAGCTTAAGGCAAAAGCAAAATAGTGGACGGAAGGAGAAGCTAAACAAAAGAGATCGATGCGTATTGACGCGGATTGCAATGTCTAAAAAGAAAATAACTGCAGCCAAAGTACTGCAAAATTCAATCAGCATCTGGATTCTCTAGTGTCAATAATTACAGTTAAAGGCGCTGCACCTTCATAAACAGGAGACATTTATGACAGAGCTACAGTATAATCCTCAAGCCACTTGTCATATCTGTTAATGCCAAAGGTGGTGCCATAACCACAAAACCTGGTCTGTTCATAAGTGGAAAAAAAAGATTTATATGATCAGACGAATCATCTTTCACTTTACCACACAGCAGGACGGGTGCAAGTATGGAGGACATGAGCACAAGCGTATGATTATGATTGTCTTCCTTCCAGCTGTCAAGCATGGAGGTGGATCTGCCATGATAAAGTGAGCAGGCTTGCCGTGGGTTTTCTGCTAGCCCAATCATAATCCTGAAGAAAGGAGAAAGAAACTTTAGCTGGCCAGGTTTATACTAGGATGTAGGAGACCCCCCAAAATTGTCTGTACTTGGCTAAGTTTATGGTGATGACGTATTTCATAAAAAGAAATTGTATTCGTCATTTAAATCAAGATTTAAATATGAATTGTCTTAAATCAGTTTGAATTATTAATTTTATTATTACAGCAAATTTCTAAAATAAGTTGAAATTTTTTTTTGTAAGGCTCGTGGGTGATGTCTTGGTAGCCACTGGATTTCTGTCGTATGCAGGATCTTTTAATCAAGAGTACAGGTATTCTCTGCTGTCATCGTGGCACACTGAGATTTTGAAAAGGGAGCATACCAGCAAGTCAGAAGACAAATACCATGGAGATGCTGGTTAATGCTTCCATGGTAAAATATCTTTCATCAAACTTTAAAGTATTTGGATTCTCTAAAAATAAATTAACTGAATTTAATTTTTTTTAGATTTATTTTAATTTTAATTATTTTTTTGAGTAACAATTATTCATTATTTTAAAATGCAGTGAAATCTCACTTTTTAAAAAACATATTTATAATATTTAGTTTTTTTTTCTTTCTTTTTTTAGATATATATTTTGACTGCTTTGGTTGTTGAAACAACAGTGGTTTCTAAAAAGTTAAAAATAATAAGATAAACTGTGATAATAAAATTTCTATGCAATAGAATTTAATGAAATTTGGTAAAAATAATAATCCAAAGTTATTTATTTTACAAATTAAGCAAAAAGAAAGGGGGCTCATTTGCTGTTTTTCAAAAATGTTTGTTTTCTTTTATTTTTATTTTCTGTTACATAAATTCAAAACATATCAAACCCCGTGTTTAGGTCCGGATTATAATAGCATTGTAGCCCATGCATATCGTAAAGGCGACTAAAATGGGTATGCGGTGCCCGATGCTGTAACCGGACGGGTTAAAGTCAGACATATCTCTTTGGGTGCACCATGTTTTTGTTCGCTGCAAGGTCATGGACAAAATGAAGCTGCATTTCTTTACCCTTTATCATGACTCGTCGGTGGTTTAAGACACACGGATTCATTGATTTGGTGTAGATGTTGCTGTCGACCAAGTGGGATAGGGAAACAATAAAAAAACAAAACAATAAGCATAGTATCTGAGTTTAATGCGTAATCAGATTCAATATGGAATGTGATTACATCTTTATACTATCAACATGACGACAATGTTCCATTGATGATGTTCAAAATTCATTTGACAACAAAGTCAGTCCGAGAGTCAGTCAAGTAAATTCAGTTCGAAAGTTCTGACAAATTTCAGGAGGTGGGTTAAGTTCTCCAATAAGTCTTCCAATTACATTTCAAACATGCTTAGTTGATTCATATCACTGGAGAGCATGCTGGCTAATTCATATGGTTAACGTGATCACCTCTAGCAACTATATCAACAGGACAACAATGTTCCATTGGTGATGTTTATTAATTCAGTTGGCTGCAAAGTCATTCAAATCAAGTCTATTCGAAGATTCTGATGGATTTCAGGAAGTGGGTTAAATGTTCCAATATGTCTTCCAATTACATTTCAAACATGCTTAATTGAATTCAAATCAGGAAAATATGCTGGCAAATTCATATGGTCAATGATCTCTTGCCCTCTATTGAGTGCTATGTGGTCTATCATTATAGTTTTTGTAGGATGAAGAATTCACCAACTGCATCTTCTTGAGGACAAACAATATGATCAAGAATTTCGTCTGTATATAATTGAGAAACAATGGCAACTCAATGACTTGTACTCCAAATGTGTGTGTGGGGCAGGTTTAAATTCTTTTAATTTCTGTTGAGGGATATATACATTCCTGGACGTCTAATCAACAATCTTTCGTGTACACACTTCAGTTTCAGCTTTCTGGGGTTGCTGCAGATCTAAGATGTATAGAAATTCTGTGCCTCCCTTTCCTCAGATTAGCTACAAAACTGGTCCTCTGAGGCATTTGTAGCTCTAGGTCTATCTTGTGTGTATCTTCTAGGATCTGATTTTGCATCTTAGAGATGCATTCCACAGTTATGAATTGCAGTGAATTATGACTCACATTCAATTATGTTTTGACATAGGATTGACTTCATATGGAAATGCTGCTCATAGTTGTTGAATTGAGAAACAATGCAAAAGGCTTCAACACACAGTTCAGTTTCAGCCTTCTAGAGGCTGCTGTAACTAAAGATCTAAGGTGTGCAGAAATTCTGTGCCTCCCTTCCTAAAATAAATTAATAGTTTAAAAAAACTAAAAAACACTCTTTTAGAGTTAATCAAACTAAAAAGACAAAAATAATTGTTAACATAAGAAGAAAATGACTGACGAGAAAATGAATGTCACTGTTCTAAAAGCGTGAGGTGTCGATATCAATCGTTATAATTTTTCACTAGTTTCATTCCGAAATGCAGAGTTAGTTTAAAAATGTCATACAAAGCCCTCCACGCATTTAGAAAAGTGACATTTATTTTCTCGTCAGTCATTTTTATTCTTATATTAACAATTATTTTTTACTTTTTAGTTTGATTAACTCTAAAAGCGTGTTTTTTAAACTTTTAAACTATAATATTTAAATGAGGTCCCGGTACGGAGGACTGTTTCTTACAATAATTTAATTGTGAGTAAAACAAAAAGGCTAAATGCGAATATGTCGAGCCAGCCAGGATTATAACAGGGAATCTCTTAATCAGGCGCGTTATCCGTTGTGCCGGTGTCCCACGTAGGTTTGAATGTCTGAAAGATATCTGTAAATGTTTCTTTGCAGCTTAAATAGTGTGTATGAGGAGAAACAGATCTCCAGGGGAAAGTGATGCGGCGATCAAGATGACTTTTTAAAGGCTGTGTGTTTAATCACTAATCCTGGCGATCCTAATCATGATGAGATAATAAACTTATCAAAATATTTTATTGCCGTCGGTCCTTGATAAGTCTACAACGTTTAAATTAAATCGGATAGCTTAAAGTAGGGCAAAATTGTGTCCAAAGAATCAGTTACATACAAAACAAACAAACAAACATACAGGTGAAACTAATAAAAGCGTATTAATTAGCTACAAAAAGTGGTCCTCTGTGGCATTTGTAGTTCCAGGTCTATCTTGTGTGTATCTTCTAGGAGCTTACTTTTCTTGTTCTCAGAAATGCATTCCACAGTTATGAATTACAGAAGGATTCATATTCAACCTTGTTTTCATATAGGATTGACTCCATATAAGATTGATTTGCTGAATATTCGTCAAATAATTAGGTCAAAGTACATGTATCTAAAACATGGTTATCTCGAAATATCACTACACAATATTAACTCACAAGAGCTGTAGAAGCTTTTTTTAAAACTTGTTTTTGGCAACATTTCCAGTGACATTAAACGATGGCAGCTTCACTAATTTTTTATATCATATTCTGATGCAACATTACTTTTTTTTTTATGGATACAGAATTTTTATGAAAATTTATCTTATTCTTATGTAACTTAAAAATTTTCAGATTTTAGTTTAATTCTTGGAAATCCACGTAATAAAGTATAATTTTATCTTATTAAGGGTATTTAAATTTTCATGGGTCAAGAAAAATTTTATAAATTTATAATTATTTAAATACAATCAAAATAAAATACAAAAACCTGTCATTAATAATATCTAAAAGATTGTTTTATTTTGTTTAAAAAGAATTGGTTTTATATAATGTGCAAATAAACTTCACGTTCTAATGATTCTCATTCATATTATCATTACAATTATGATTACGATTACGATTAATCATAAAAATACATATATTTTCCAAATAGGTTAAAAATTTCTCTAATTATTTTCTGTTGAAAAACAAATTAGTGAAGCCGTTCTAATTGAATTATACTTTAAAAACATCGTAGCTCATTTAAAAGAATTGAAATCGTTAAAAATCTATTAACAGATAAAGGTCGATTAAATTCACGTTCAGTTCAAATCCATTCCACTCAATTAATTTCCTATTATATTGCATGAATGCATGATAACTATACATTCGCTCATTTAAAAACCTAACTGATGTTTATGGAAACTAATACTTAAAGAAATTAAGATTACAATAAATGCATCGCTTTTTATGTGCATTATTTTTTAACTATTATTTTTTTCTTAACTTTGTTTTTATTTTTTATATATTTAAAAAAAAATAATAAGAAGAAATTGCCAATTCTACATATACAACTTTTACGTACAAAATGTAATGTAAAAAAAATAAATATTTAATAACCGAATATGATATTTATAATAAATTAAACTATTATTAATCCATTAAAAATTGCATTGCAATTTTTAAAAAAAAATATTTTAATTTATTATGAAATATATTATTAACTATTTGTCAATTCTACATATGCCCATATGTACCTTTTTTACGTTCAAAATGTAATGTAAAATACTTAATAACCAAATATGATATTTATAATAAATTAAACTATTATTAATCAATTGAAAAGTGCATTGCAATTTTAAAAAAAAAAAATATTTTAATTTATTATGAATATATTATTAGCTATTTGCCAATTCTACATATGCACATACATAACTTTTTTACGTACAAATGTAATGTAAAAAAATAAATATTTAATAAAAATATAAAATTTACAATAAATTAAATTATTAATCAATTAAAAATGGGATTAAAATTGAAAACGGCAAAAACAAAATATTTTAATTTATTATGAATATATTATTAGCTATTTTTAAATTCTACATATGCACATAAATAATTTTTCTTAGGTACAAAAATGTAATGTAAAAAAATAAATATTTAATAACCAAATATGATATTTAGAATAAATTAAATTATTAATCAATTAAAAATTGCATTAAAATTAAAACGACAAAAACAAAATGTTTTAATGTATTAAGAATATATTATTATATATTAATAATAATATATAATATAATATTAATATTATAACAAATAATTAATACTCGTAATAATGATTATATTATGAATATATATTATATATTCTATCAGCTAATTCTACATATGCACATATACAACATTTTTCTTTTACGTATAATTTTTAATTTGCCGTGCTCTTCTAAAATTAAATTTTAGAATAAAAAATATTCTATTAAGAAACAATCGTTTTTCTTTGCATTTTCCAACTGTGATTCCAGGTTGCATATTTAATACAATCTTCAAAAAATTCTATTAAATCTAAAGCCATTTATTATTTATTGTTCAAAATTGAGGAAATAATGAGAAGATATGAAATACAAAAAAAATGGAAATAAACTATTATTTATCAATTAAAAATTGAATTACAACTAAAAACAAACTATTTTAATTATGAATATATTATTAACTATCTGCCCAAATTCTACATATGCACATATACAACTTTTGTTTATGTACATTTTTGTTTTGTCGTGCTTTTTCTAAAAGATAAATTTCGAATAAAAAATATTCTATTAAGAAAAAATCGTTTTCTTTTGCATTTTTCCAACTGTGATTCCAGGTTGCATATTTAATAATCTTTCAAAAATTCTATTAAATCTAAAGCCATGTGTATTGTTTCAGAATTTCTTTGCTGTTCTACTACAAATATTTTTGTTTAAAATGAAGAATAAAAAAAAAAAATGTTTCCGCTTTCCTCCTTTTCATTTCATACATTCATGCCGTTTACTTAAAAATTCAAACGACATTGAAGGAAAAATCAAAATTGAATGCTATTTTGAATTTTAATATCTCGTTTTCATTTTTTCCAGCTGCAACAATATATACGCAACTTATTGAAAAGGAGGAAAAAATAATTTATGAGTTGTTTTTTTTTTTTTTTTTTTGCTTATGCCCGCATTTTTTTTTTCTTACGTTGCATGATTTGAATATTTATGTCATTTGTAATATCGGTTTCAATTATATTGAATAGATTTTTTGTCGTGCGTGCGTTTCTAGTTTTCTTTTCGAAAGATTTAAATGTTTAAAGGAATTCTTCTAAAACGAAAGTATATTTATTTATGAATAACATTCTACAGGCATTCCTTCCTGCAGGGAAGCCTTGTCGCAAAAATATTACTACTAAATGCAACGTATATTTAAATGTAATGGTTTCCAAGCGACCCTGTTGTTTTTCGAAAATCTTATGTATTTGAAAACATCTGTTTAGTTTTCGCAGGGGGTCGTTCTAAAATTGCATTGCGTCAGAATTATTTTTCGCGCTATTCATCTATTTATAATAAATTATAGTTGTAATTTAAATATTAGTCATTAATTTTGATTTAATTCAATCATATATGAAGAATTTAATTCAATAAAGCAATTTTGGAAGGATATAGTGATTTCGAAGAATAATGCATTATTGTTGATTCTAATTGATCGACAACAAACACCTTCCAAGTCCATATTAATAATGGGGGTCATTCTGTTGTGATGGATCACCCGTAGGGAGAAGTCTGACTTCATTGAAGAAGGAAAGCAGTGCCTTCCGGGAGAACTACCCCGCATTTGCGTATCGTATGGAGAAACCAAACTCCCCAGGTAGCCCGACCGAGGCAAGATGTTGAACATCACAAATGCCTTTAAGGCTCCTCGTTTTTAAACAGTGTCTACAATATAGCAGCCAGTTGATTGAACATCAAACCTCCAGCCTCGTACGTTGCCACTGAGACACGAGTCGGGCTAATAATGCATTTAATCCTGTTAATTGGGTCTGTTGGCTGAGTGACTAGTTCTCGGTGGCACAACATTTCGAAAGTCCCGACGGTGCCATGGATATTTATAGTGGTTCGAATCCCCTTAAATCATAGGTCCCGGTCAAATATGACTACAGAGCGTTGGGCATAGAGCTGACAACCCTATCCATAAAAACATCCCATGTCCCGGAATTTGCCCGTAAATTGACGGCCTTGGCCCATCATGGGAAAAAATTAAAAGGGTTCGATTCCTTCTGTTGGCGTGCATTGTAGTCTTTTGTTTAATTTGATGACGATTGTTTAGCAAACTAATTGGAATTTTAAACTGTTTTCTCTAATACGTCACACGAATATATGATAGCTACCTGTGAAAATCTTCTTGAATGACATCACTTTCTTATTTAAGTCTTATGTATCCCTTCCCCAATGTTGCAGATCTTAGATAAAGCTGTAAATATTGTAAATGTGTTGTCCCAATGGAGAATATCAATAACCAAGAGGCCTGCAGATGGAAAAAAAAAAAAATCAAATACGTTCTTGATAATAAATAATTAAACCTGTAATTATTTTTAATTTTTTGAAATAGTAAAGAAGTAGCCATAACTTTAAATGTATTATCCGCTTCTGGTTTGAATGTTGAATACAAAAAAAGAGAAAATATCCAAAAATTTAAAGCAAACATTTTTGATTGAAAGATGCTGACTAAAATAAAAACAAGAATTTACACAAGAAGTCTATTTATTAAACAAAAGGTAAAGAGCAAAAGATGCTATATGTTTGACATAATTAATAAAAATTGCGATTTTTTACTCCCTGAGCAAATTTCAAAAAAAAAAAAAAAGAACCTATTTACAAAAAACAGTATAACATAGTTAGTATGATGGTTAATATGGAGTATGCCTCGCGGACGATGCAATACAGGCCTTACAACGCTTAGGCATGCTGAGTATCAAATTATCAATCTGATCTTGGGGAATATTACACCACTCATCAAGCAATGCCCTCCGAAGTTCCGGTTGACAGGTGGGAGGGGATTGACGGGCTGCAATTCGTTGGCCAAGCATATCCCACACATGCTCTAATGGATTCAAGTCCGGTGAGTATGCTGGCCAATCCATACGGGTGATATCCTCCAATTGAAGGCATTCGTCTACAATGTTTGCACGGTGAGGACGGGCGTTGTCATCCATAAACAGAAATTCAGCACCCATGGCGCACCGAAACAAACGTACATGTTGTTCCAGAATGACATCCCGATAGATGTGGCCTGTCATCGTTACACCCTGAACATGCAGGTCAGTTCTGGAACCAAGAATAATTCCTCCCCAAACGAGCCATCCTGCACCACCGTAACGGTGTCGTTCAATGGTGTTCTCTTGGTGGTAACGGGTACCTGGCGCTCTCCATATGAAAGTCCGGCGAGAATCAGACTGCAAACTAAACCTGGACTCGTCGGAAAACATCACACAAGACCACTGTTGCGGTGTCCACAATGCATGCTCTCTACTCCAGGTTAATCGCAGGCGACAGTGAGTTGCGGTAAGTGGAACACATCTGACAGGCCTACGAGCATATAGACCAATGTGCCCTAAGCGTCTGTACAGACTGCCTTCAAACTGTCGTACCGGTAGCTGAAAAGAGCTGACGAGACAGGTCTGATGCTGTGCTCCGTCTGTTTCTTTTGACAGTAACTGCTAAATACTGGTTCTCATTCGGTGTTGTAACTCGGGGCGACCTGTGCTGTATCATCTACCCACATTACCATCATCTTGGTATCGTTGCCAAAGCCTGGAGATGACACTCTGGGCGATTCCAAGTTCCTCGGATACTTCCAGCTGGGTACGTCCACATTCCAGTCGTCCGATAATTCTATCACGTAAAAAATCATCCAAATGCTTCCTTTGTGCCATAACTATGCGGTTATTGAACTGAAAGGCTTTTAAAGCGCTTGTGAACAATTTTACTTCTTTGCCATCATTCCTTATATACCCCTCTCTTACACTCTCGTCATTGTGACGTACTATCAGCGCCATCTGGTGGTTTCCTGTAATTTGCATATTCTTCTTCAAGATGTGTGTGATAATTCTACAGGTGAAATTTTTTATTTTTAGAGTTCAATTTCTGTGTGATTCTGAATTATCCTTAATTTATGGACATGAGTGTATATTACTATTCCCATATGTATATATATTATTAGATAATTACTTGTTTTTATTTGATTCTATTAATTAAAAACATTTCTCTGAGATTACAATTGATTGCCATTCCTATTTCGAAATGAGTTTAAAATGTTTTGACAAAAATTTTTACTCGAACTGTTGCAATTAGGAATAATTCTTCAGAAATATATGTACATGAAAAAGCAAGATTTAGTAACAAAAAAAAGTTAATTTTTAAAAGAATACATCCTTTTTCTCATTGTGAAATAAAAAAATATATTTTAACTACAGATAAAAAAATTTTTTTAAAAATATATATAAAATTTAGTTTTTAGTCATAAGAAATAAATAAACATGCAGACTCTACTTGAGAGAAACTGAATCAAGTTCGAGAAAGTATAGATCTGCTGGGTAAAATTAAAAAAAAAAAAATTAAAAGCTCTTTTTCAGTTTTTCGACATTTGTTTTGTAATCAAAGGTAAATGAACATAATTTAAGCACTGATTAAGCAATAAACATTGTTTCCTGAAATGTGACCTCCAAACTTAGTTTTGCTGGCAGCCCGTTGTATATATTTTACAATTCGATCAATAATAGCCATATTGTATACTTTTAATTTGTATTCATTTATGAAGCAGTAAAATTAAGTGTGAACTGTTGATGGCTGTTTTTATTTTGTATAGATTTCGGAATGGAATCTGTGCGGTTTTGCCAAGTGACGAACTGTCTTCTCAGAACGGAGCCCTGGTCACCAATGCCCTGCGATATCCCCTACTCATAGATCCTCAAGGTCAAGGAAAGTCATGGTTGAAGAACTCAGAAGCAAAAAGAATGACCTACAGGTTCTTGAAGATTTTCAAACATTTCCTGGTTTTATAAAACCTACATCATGTATATAAAAGATTAACAAAAGTATGTAGCGTTTTTAAGTAAAATCTTAGTACAGTTTGACCAACTAAATTTATTATTGTAATATTGACATACAGTAACAAAGTTGAATTTAAAAAAAATAATTTATAATTAAAGCTTGAGTTCAACGTATATCTGCCACCTCGTGGTGCACTCCGGGCAACGTCTAATACGGCAAAATGATCTACAAACACGGCCTTCAGTCTGGCTCTCAGTATGAGTTTCTATAGAGTTCTGCACTGAAACGCAGTGTCCCATTATCATCGGTGGCATTGCTACTGATTTTCTGTGGTCACGATTGTCTCCGCAAGCACCTTCACAAAATTAAACTGATTCCTGACCCTCTCTGTCTCCTGTGTGATAACCGGTAAGAAATGGATATGTCTCACCTTGCTTCCTGTTCTGCACTGCCTCCTGTTTCTGTATGGAAGCGTTATTGGATTGGCAGACTTAAGTGGATGGATTAACTGATGTCATTTGTTTCATCTTGTTATTTGTATTTATTTTTTTAATGATATCTATTTTTTGTAAAATTGATAAATTTAAAAAAAAAAAACTATTTTACTATGGAAAATAATTTTCATGACACAAATTCATGTTGAAATATAAAATATTCAAGGATATTAAAATAGAACAAATGAATTTTTCTGGATAAGTTTTATAACAAAATAAAAATAGCATTACAGGAAAATAATTTTATATATATTTCAAACCATTTGGTAAAAGATTTGATCAAAAATAATAAAACCTCAATAGATGAATCAGTTAGTAAAAATATGATTTCACAGATATGAATAGTTTCATGCCTTATGTATGTATTTACGTAAATTAATCCAAGTTCTGAAATGATATAAAACATTTCCTGTCCTCTTTTTCTTTTTATTTAAATATGCAATTCAGAGAAGAACCTATTGGCTTCTGAGTCATAAAAGAAAGATTTATAAAATAAGAAAAAAACCTAAAAATTTAAAATTTTATATTTCATAACAAGAATAATGCCCTTCCCCCCTTTTTTTTTCCTAATTTGGGCATGGTTATTAAATAAGTTGTATATAAACTAATTTATAAAAATTAAAAGTATGTAGTTTTTATGCATGAAAATAATTTGAATAAGTTTCAGAAAAAAAAAATTTCTTTGATAGCAGCTGTGTTAAATCAATAACCTTTATTCGCAGGTGACCTCTTTGAATCACAAATACTTCAGGCAGCTGTTGGAAGAATGCCTGTCCTTGGGGAAGCCATTACTCATAGAAGACGTCGGCGAAGAGCTGGACCCCATTCTGGAGAACGTTCTGGAAAAGAACTACATGAAGAGTGGTTCCACTTTTAAGGTGAATAGCGATATTGAATTAGGGACAACATACATTTTTCAATTCCTACTATTAGTTCACATCCTCCCTATATATATTTAGCATGCACTCAAGAGCCAAAACATTATGACTACCTGTCAATAACTTAGTATATACCTTTGGCGCGCAACATTCAACCCGCCTTCAATTAATACCACCACTTAATACCAGAAATACCCCTTCCATTTGATTCATCCAGGCGAGTTCATTGCAAAATTCATAATGTTTTGGCTCTTGAGTGTAACACAAATTTTTGTTAATGAAATACTTTTGATTCTCCACTGTAACTTGTACTGGATGACCCTTGATGTTAATACAGTTTTTTCAAATATTAATTCATTAATTTAATTTAATTAATTAATTTTTAGTTTTATATGGGAGAAAAAATTTCTCTTATATAAGATATTTAGCAGGATATAAATTTAGGAATAAATACCTTCAGTATCGAAGCCTGTAGATCGCTGGAAAAAAAATTTCTTTTTAAGTTTCTTTTTTTCATTCTGAGGAGGGGGGAAAAAAAATGAGAAATGAAACATGTGAATAAATTTGTGAGAGAGATAGAAAGTGTGTGTATGAGAGAGAGAGAATTTTTCTAACTTAAAAAATGAATGAAAATAATTTATAAAAGACTTTCTGCAATATAATGAAAAAAAAGTAGGAATTAACTTTAATTTTTTTATATTACTTGTTTTAATGTAAATCGAAACTATATTAGAAACATCAAAATGTATCTTTAATAATATTTACAGCGTTTTTGTAAAGTTATTAATATTTCAAAAAAAAAAATATATAAAATTGCAGTGTTACCCTATGATGTTACTTGTGACTTTTCATATTTTTTTCATTCATTTGTCAACATTTTACTAAAATAATTATTCAGGTAGTTGTTTGTTTTCCATACATTAATCAAAATAAATGTGGGAAATTTTTATTACGTGTTGATAGTAAAATTTTAAATTAACATAACTTCATATTTTTATGTCGTCATATAACGTTTATAACGTTTTATAACTTTTTATATTTTTTTCTCGTTACTCATAAATTATATATATCCTTTAGGGAAGTTATTTTTAAAGAGTATGTAATATTCCCTTTTTAAAATTATCAGCAACAGAATAAAAAGAAAAATAATCTGTTAAACATAACTACCGAAACTGAAAGTTGGTTTTCTAAATTCTCGAAGATAATATTTTTATTAATTTCACTTATAAATATTTAACATTTTAATATTTTCTAGCATACTTATCAAGAGACCAAGAGATATATTATATTTTGATGTTATATTTTTTTATACAACAATTGCACATTTTTTTTTCATGAGCAGAAAATTAAACGTACTACTTCAATATGCTGGACTAAAATAACTAAATAAGCACATTTTTAATTCAGTTTCTTTTCTTGAAGATATGTATTAGAAGAGATATTTTCAGAATAAATGTGTTAGAAATTTTTAATCACAATAAATATATTGATTAACGAAATAAAATAAAAAGTTTATAATTATAAAAAAGATTATGGAGTCTTAAAAAGATTGATGAAAACGAATGTTTTGAATACATAAATTTTCCATACTTAAATATTAATGAATTTTTCTTAAATGCATTTTTAAAGAGATGACAAGTTTATACAGAAAAATCGATTTGTTCATCCATCTATATAAAAACATATTCTCTGTTGAAAATAAAATTTTTGTCCAATATTTATTAATGTTTTACTGATAAAAATATTCATTATTGCTCAGTTTTAGTTATTCTTTATTTCAACGAGTTTTGTTGGTAGAAGATTTGATAATTAAAACTGAATTAGAATTAAGAAAAATATGTGTATCATCTAATATTATTTCTTGTGTGTATTATAAAATATCATCTCAGACTATCATATCTTTAAGTTTGCAAATTATTCAGTGTAATAGGCACTTACAATTAAATTATGTAAAAATAAGAAAAGCCCCAAAAATAATAAAATACCAAAAAAAAAACTCCAAACAATAAATATATAAAATGTAATTACTAAGCGATAGAATTGTTCAATAAGAATACTTTAAATACCTGACACATTACCTGATACCTTAAGTTTTAAATACCTACTAAAAAAATTTCTCCATATTATGAGATGAATATACGAAACTATTTATTGAAAATTTTTGTCCCACAAGAGAGAGAGTTATAGAAGTAACAAATTAATTATAGATTATCTACAATTAGGCCCACAAATTATAGAGGTAATAAGGAATTATTTCCAAGATAACCTCATTTAATTCTATTGGATTACTTCATATTACTTAACAAAAACAAGTGTACAGCTTGCTTTTTCACTATATTAATGATATGCAAAGAGGGTTTATATGAGTATATGGATGGTTTGGTTTGGTTTATCGCTCTACAATCATCTTGTGCACACATTAGACTAAATAGACCGGGACCTACACTTTAAAGTGGATTCGAACTACTACAAACATCCATGGCACCGTCGGGACTCGAACCGAAACCTGTAGTACCGAGTGCCAGCCACTCGGCCACCAGGCCCCAGGTATATGGATGTGTAACATCTAAAATGCTACTGAAAGTTTAACAAGTTCTACCTCTAGTACACGAAGTTCGTATTGTTATTTATGTTATTTATGTTTCCGATATTGTTATTTATGTTA
The DNA here is from genome assembly GCA_021605095.1 of Caerostris extrusa. NCBI lineage: Eukaryota > Metazoa > Arthropoda > Arachnida > Araneae > Araneidae > Caerostris > Caerostris extrusa. The sequence goes on along the minus strand of BPLR01005419.1, from coordinate 33,942 downwards.
TTTAAGTATTTATTGTTATTTATGTTTCCTCAAGTTCTACCTCTAGTACCTCTAGTACACCTCTAGTACACAAGTTCTACCTCTAGTATTTACGAATGGCTATGGACGGTGAAAACTTCGAAAAGCATATTGCACATAGTTATTTACTTGTAACAAATTCAAATGCATTATCTTTTGTTTCCATCTTCATAATGCCCTACAGTTCTACCAGTTACTTACTAAAATATTAGTTTTAATTTAATATGAGTTTTTACTATTTAGTTTACATTCGTTTTAAAATATCACATTTCTTGATTCATTTTTGACGTAGATCTAATATCGAATAATTTACATTGAACAGCTTCTATTTAAATAAGTGGTTCTGGTCTTTGGTACCACAGACCTTAGATTCGCATCCTGGCGGCGACAAGGATGTTTGTGAGTGGTTCGGAATCCCTGTTAAACTATAGGTCCCGGTCTAATTAGCCCAAAGTGTGAAAAAATGACCATAGAGCGACAAACTAAACCTATACGAGTGCTGTATATATAGATCTTTTTTTACTGAATCAGTAATGTTATATGCTTTTTGCAACTGATTTCTTTTTCACTCTCTGCCATAGTTTTCCAGATGGAACATTAAGATAAAGTTCGAACATCATGGCAGATCTAACAAAATTTAATGGCATAAAGAATATATATATATATATACACAGTCCAGTCACATTAATGTGACCACCTGTTAAAAGCCAGAATATACACACTTGAATATTCTGGCTTTAAGTGGAGTGTAGTATTAAATGGAATTCTTTATATACACTGCACTGCAATGTGCTGCCACCTGCATTTTGTGATGGGTTATTTCACGTTGACGTCGAAAGTAAATGGTGGTCATATTAATGTGACTGGACTGTCTATAATAAAAAAAATGGTTATATTTTTAATTACTCGTTTTATTGTTTAACCCATGGTTATATTACAAGGAGTACATATGGGCGGCGGTCTTCACAAATCTGTGCATCCTTTGTGCACATGAATTTTTTACATGTGATCATTTCGGACTTGAAAAGAGAAGTTCTCTATAGAAAAGGTATACAAATATTTCTAGTAATTGTTTATCTTCTTGAAATCAAATGAGTGATTCATGGTGGTTCTGTTAGGTGATGATGGGCGAAAAGAGTGCGATGTGATCGAAGGCTTCAAGCTCTTCATCACCACCAAGCTGGCCAACCCGGTGTTCTCTCAGAGATCAGCGCCACCACATCGGTCATCGACTTCACCGTGACAGCCAAGGGACTCGAGGATCAACTGCTGGGAAGGGTCATGCTGTCAGAAAAGCAGTAAGTGCATATATCAAATAATTCATAATTGTGCATCGAAGATTTTTTAACACTTATTTGAAAATCTATTTGGGGGAATTATGAAATTCATTTGAACTGTTTCTTTTATATTCTAAGAATAATACACAAATAACTATAACTGTAGTGTGCAGGTTGAGCAATTCGAATGTAACTGGGTGTGGTTGGGTTGAAATACTTGAGACACAGGCTGGAGAACTCACAGCTTTATTGACACACGCACAGACAGCACATATTCACAATATTTAACACATTTAAAAGACATGTAATTATAGATTCGTGAAAGGATTCCACTTCTAAATCGAAAATCCGATACTAGAGTACGTGCGGGATGCGCGAAATATACTTCCTCTCCGGTGAGAGTTTGCAGGCCAACTAATACACAGAGTTGTGCTAAATATATTTCCTCTCGCGGTGAGAGATTGTAAACTAAACGTTTGTCATCGGGAGCGCTAGTTGCGCAGTACTTCCTCTCGGGAGAGAGTTTCGAGCCTTACTGACCATTTCTCCTGAACGCCACAGGGGTGTTCCTTGCAGTGCATAGAAGGAAGCACGGTTACATAACTATAACTTGGATATGGATTCAGTGCCATTGATAATGAATGACATAGATATTGAATTGGTTGAAGTGATATTTTGCTATAAAGGCTGATGAATTCAATGTATTTAAAATTTTGAATTTATGCATAGACCAAATATACTTGGGATATTTCGTGTATCTTGTATACTTACAGTAAAATATATAAATAGAAGAATAGCTTGATTTCAAACGATCGAACAATTTATTTATTTCGAAAGTTTTAATGAAACATAATGCGCAAATTAAAACATGTTTTTTTAGGACTATATTGAAGTTCAACAGAAAATATTTGTTGTAAATAAAAAGGATTCATTTTTTAGGAAATATTAATATTATTTGAACTTTTCATCAGTAGATTAATCATGAAATGAAATTTAATGTTGTTTAAATTGAGGTATAGTTATAAATATAATGAGGTATAGTATATAAATAATATTCGAAAGCAATTAAATTCCTTAATATTGTACTTTAATTATAGTCACCCGGAAAATGGGCACACAAAAACACTATATATATATATATATGTATATATTGCAAAAATATCTCTTAAATAGTAAGCTGAGTATTAAATGCATTACGATATTTTGTATACTATATAGCATCTTTAAGATATGTAATAAAAACATTGACAAAACATTTTAATTTCGGTTATGCAATATCGAATACTATTTCGAGATTATAATAAGAATTAACAGAAAATACACATGTAACGATTTTAAATAATATAAACAAGTCAAAAATGGTATTCTGCAAAATTATAATAATTGTTTTGATAATATTTTAATAATTTTTTTTTTACATCGTTTAAATTTACTTTTCTTTAGTTAAATAATTCTGAAATGTTTTACTTTTAAGGAGTTGGAAAATGAAAGAGTGAAGGTGATTAGTGAAATTGTTGACAGCAAGTACAGCATTAAGCAACTTGAAGACAATTTATTGGATCATTTAACAAGCGCTCAGGTATGATTAAATATTTTTTTTTTTTCAATGCCTCAACATAAATTTGCTGCATAAATCCAGCAAGTTAATTTCAAATGAAATTTTCTTTTTTTTTTTTAACTTTTATCGAATTTTTTTGTTCCTTTTAAAATCACAAATTTAGAAAATTTTTATAAATATATAATGTATATTATGAAACTTGGCATTTCACGGCTACAGTAACACTAAAGTAAGTTCCAAAAATGTTCATACACTTTAAAAATTTGTTGAAACTGTGTCGTAAGGAAGAGAATTGAACTCATATATAAAAGTACAATAATTTTTCATATCATGTCCATGTGATTCTGAATAAAACCGAACAATATTTAAAAAAAAATATTGTCATTTTCGTTTTATAAAAATGAAAATTCAAGGAAGTAGAAAAAAGAACATGTTATAAAAATAATAATATTTATTACAACATCTGAAACATTTTTGAATAAATTCATATATAAAATTATAGTCTGTCGTTGTTTTTATTATTGCATGTTGGTGACATTTAAAAATCGTATGACTTTATTCTTTGCTTATTTATTTGGTTCTATTCTATTTATTATTTATTCACAGATAAAATTATAGTCTGTCGCAGTTTTTATATTTTCATTTTGGTGACACTTAAAAATCGTTTGGCTTTAATCTTTGCTTATTTACTTCGTTCTATTCTTATTATTCATTTATAAATAAAATTATAATTTGTTGCTGTTTTTACTTTTGCATTTTAGTGACATTTAAAAATCGTTTGGCTTTAATCTTTGCTTATTTACTTTGTTCTATTCTATTTATTGTTATTTAAAAATGGCTCACAATCGTAACAGAAGAAAAGAGCAGAAAATTGATAATTTTTCATCATAGTATTGGAAGATCAGTTCGGAATATCGCAATATTATTAAATTTACCCCATTCTACTGTGCAGTATGAAATAAAAAGATTTAAAGAGGTAAGTTAGATCGAAAACAAGGTAAAAAAAAAAAGCGGTTATTACAACATGTCAAAGATTTTTAGTTAATGAGTTGCGAAAAATTTACGTTTGAGTGCTGTAATAGTTCTTTTAGAATTATTTGAGAAACTTTCTGCTTCAATTTATTTAGAAACTGTTCAACAAATGATCATATTATCTGGATTATACAAGCGTTACAGCCGAATAATAATTAAAAAAAAAAAAACGTTTTTCTTTTGTGAGAGCAAAAAATAGAAAACGTGGAATTCCATGCTCCAAATCTGTGATACATAAATCTGAAATTTAATGAAATCATGTCTTATTTGAAAATTAAAGTTTTATTGGCCTCCCTTTATTCTGGTCCATAGCATGTCTTCAAACACGTGCCCCCTAGGTAGTGCCAAATGAGTAACAGCGATGCAGCCCTTGCTTATGGCATAAAGATTAACTGTCTCTGTATTGCCAGATACATTAGAACAACAACAACAATATATATATATATATATATATATATATAATTATGGTGAAGAAATTAAAATGACATGAAGAAATTTAAGAGAAACGAATTTTAAAATAGCATGGAAGGATATGTATTGTCAAATGCTGCGAATTGACTTAAATTTTGTTAAAGCAATATATGACTTTACAAACAATGGTAACAACAGGATTTCAGGAACAAAGTTTTTTGATTGGAGGAATTATTTTTCACTTTCTTGTAGCTATTATAGTGAAAGATCTTGGTACATTGTAATTGTCATTTTAACTAGTCTGATCTTTAGGCGAAATATTTTTTTAAATTTTATTTCCAATGGCAGATTATGAACAGTTACAGCAAAAAAAAAAAAAGAAAACATACAACAACAACAAAATAATACAACAAAACATGCAGAAACAGAGTTCATTAATCTAACAATAATGCCAAGTTGCAGATGCACCACGGGGAGGTAGATCTTCTGCGCACCCAGGCGAAGTATTTAGGAGTATATCAGTTTATATTTAAGGAACTTTTATTTCAATAACTTCAATCCCACTTCCCAGGGTTCTCTGGTGGACAACGAGGGCCTGATAGGCATCCTCCAGGACACCAAGGCCACGACACTGCAAGTGTCGTCGAAACTGGGGTGGCCGCCACCACCCAGGCGAAGATCAACGAGGCCAGGGAGGAGTTCAGAACCGTGGCTGCGAGGGGAAGCATCCTCTACTTCCTCATCGTGGAGATGAGCGTCATCATGACATGTACCAAACATCCCTCAAACAGTTTTTGGGTCTCTTTGACATTTCCATTTCCAGGTAGATTCCGATTTGGTATGGCTTTATTTCCAACTGTTTGGAGATCTTTCATCGTCCAAATGTCTCAATATTCTGTGACTAAGTTGTAATTACCTTACAGTTACATAAAAGGAAAATCTTATGAATTTGATTTTTTTATACATACATTCCATGTTAATTATATTATTGTCTTTAAAGCAGTTAGCAAAAACTAGTTCATTGGATATTTTGCAGTTAAGACATTGTGTATTGCAATTTAGACATCTAATATTGCAATTTGGACTTCTATGTTACGTTCCCACTTATTTTTAATAGTGACTCCATTTGTATTATTAAAATTTATGTCTTTAATGCTAATAAGCTGGATGAAAATGTTTCTTTATATGTGTTGCTTCTCATCCCACTTGGTCGACGGCAACATATACATGAAGTCCATGAATGTTTTATGATAAAAGGTAAAAAATGCAGCTTCTTTTTATCCTTCATCTTGCGGCACTCAAAGAGGGGGACTAACTTTACCCCATTCGATTATATCCCCGGGCACAGGGTACGCCTTTTAGTCGCCTTTTAAGATATGCATGGGCTACAATAAGACTGTGATAACCCGGACCGACATGGGGGAATATTGTAAATATGGGGAAAATATGTAATTTTCGTATAACTGCACTTAATAAACATTTACTTTCTAATTTGAAATTATTTACTAATATATTATTTAGCATTAAATAACACAAAATATTTAACACATTGCACATACACATTAGTTTTAAAATCAGAGTACACGCAGAAATAATCTATGAAAATAAAGAAAATTTTGATGAATTGGCATTTAAACCAAAAGAAAAGTTTTGATTTCAGGATAAAACAACAATTCTTTTTTTTTTACTGAAAAATTTCAAAACTGTTATATTGAGATTGAACGTGGCATTTAATAAATGGACTAATAATTTAGAAAAAAAAAAAATGTCTCATTAAAAAAAAAAAAACCGATTCTTAAAGGAAAAAAAAAAATAAATAACCAAATAATAAATAGTTAGATAAGTTAAAAACTCATTTAAAATTCCAAATTTAATTTAAATATAAAAATCTCCATTTTGTTTAAAAAAGAAAATATTTTATTTTTCTGATCATGAAATAAAATTGTTATGAAATACGATTGTCAGTGTTCAAATTATTTAATCATGAATATGTATTTAATCATGTACATCTACCCTGTCCATGCTTTTCTTTTATAGATCAGAACTAGACACAGATGTCCGCAAGCGAATCTGCAACATTATCGAATACTTAACGTACGAAGTATACCGATACGCGGTGAGGGGTTTCTACGAATGCCATAGGTTCCTCTTCGTCCTGATGCTAGCATTGAAACTACAACTGGAGAGTGGCTCCATCTCTTACAATGAGTTCTTTACGTTTGTTAAAGGTGTTTGTTTTAACATTTTTTACTACGTGTTACAAGCTGTTAATATCATTTTAGTGTTGATAATAAATAAAGCATATATTCTTTGGTTCGTTCAGTAACAATGATATTTCCTTTCTTCTTCTACTTTGGCGCAACAGCCCCATGGTGGACCAAGAACGTCTGCCTACTGTAAAATTTCGGGCCAGGGTATGTTTTCCTTTTTACAGGTAGGATTGTCAGCCTAAAATAAAAACCAAATGCAAGGAAAAAGCGATATTTTATTATACACACATAAATTACTTCATAAACTATGAAAAGGAAAAAATTGTTCCAGAGTGAGTTAGAATATACAAGTTAGATGCAAGGAGGTATGTCATTTATAAAGTATAGACAATAGATAAATGGCCAGTAGGCCTCAAGACAGTTACCCTACAGGAATTGTTTTCGCACACCCTGCGCGTACGTGAGTATCGGGTTTTCGTCTTAGTATTGGAATACTTCACGAATTTATAATTATTTGTCTTTAAATGTGTTACATGTTGTATGTCTCTAATTGTATGTGCGTGTGTCCAATAAAACCGTAAGTTTCCCAGCCTGCGCCTCAAATATTTCAATCCAATCACACCCAGTTACAATCGGATTGCCGAACGTTCACACTACGGGTTTTAAAGGCGTCTGAAATTTTTGCAACTAGAATATGCGTAGTGATATTTACAAATAATTCTGTTTTAGGCATAAATACTCGATATCATTCATCTGAAGAATTATGATGGCGAGTTGCTGTGTCTAAGTAGCATGATTGTCGAATATGATGTCTTCTATAATTCATGAATTCATAGACTGTGGAATGGATATCTAAGAACAGAAAATTCTAAAAAGACAACCTAGGAAGACATTGATCGACAAGTGCCGCTATGAATACTGTTTAAAACTAACTAAAGAAGGCACAAAAAAAAAAAAAAACCTTAAATTATTTTGAAATATCTTTTAGTTTTCAGTAGTTCCTATTAAATGTAGAAAAATACATTTTGTTGCAGGTGGAGCATCTTTGGACATGAACTCCGTGAAACCCAAACCCTTTTTTGGATTCCAGACGTCATCTGGTTGAATATCGTGCAACTCGGTCGAATGCCATCCTTTAAGAATCTCCTCGAAGAGGTACTTACCAGTTCAAGGACTTTTCAAAGAAATTTGGCTTTTAGATTAGATTTACAACTAAGTTAAATATTTCATATTGAAATTTAGATAGTCTTCTGCTGGTTTAATGTTTAGCATAGCAAACGAAATTGACAATAAGTCATTTATTTTCCATTAGGTTTGTACAAGAGAAGGTGAATGGAAAGCATGGTTCGAATCTGAAGTTCCCGAGTCAGCGTCGTTTCCATGCGGATATGACGCAAAAACTGGACCCCTTCGGGATCTTACTCATGATCCGAACTTGGTGCCCGGATCGCACTTTGTCGCAAGCCAAGAAATTCATTTCTGGTAAGTCACTTTTCATAAATGTTATTTACCTCAGGCACATCCATCAAAATTAAGAATCAATTAATTTGAAAAACTATATAGGTTATTTTTATTATTAGTAGTATTTTATTATTATTATTATTACTATTTTATTTATTATTATTATTATTTTATTTATTTATTTGTTATTATTATTATTTTATTTATTATTATGTTGTTGTTGCTTATCCCCTTGGTTTAGAATCCTAAACCGAGTCCAGTAGATCATGCTGCAACAATAGATCGTAAACGGTCCTCCCCTCATTCAACAGTTGCCTCACAGAGGCACCAATACAATCACGAGAGGGAGAGGCGATGGTCGAACAAAATTTATTATTATTACTATTATTTGATTATCATTTCATATTTTTAAAAGTAAATATGATTCTTCTTCTTCATTGGCGCAATAGCTCCATGGTGGGGCAAGGTCGTTTGCCTACTGGCAGATTTCGAGACAGAAGATGTTTTCTTTTTACGGGGTAGGATGTCAGACTACGCCAAACGCTTTACAGTCATATTAGAAAGGGACATACAGCTTAAGGTGCATTCCGAACCCATACAAGCATCCGTGGCACCGCCGGGACTCGAAGCCGAAATCTGTGGCACCGAGTGCCAGATCGCTAGTCACTCTGCCTTCAGGACCCATTAAATAGGATTAAACTGATATTTTAGTTTTCGAGGCTGATTTTAATGCATTTTAGCACCAGTTGATGTAATTGATTTTCAATGTTTTTATCATTTTTTTATATTTAAAGTTGTTGTTTCTTGTTAGGCATATTGACTCAATAATAGTTAAGAACTTTTTTTTTTAAAATATTATATGATATATTTAACAATGGATACCTGTGTAGCATTAGCTCCATTTGAACACAAAGTAAAAATGTGGATACAAACTAAACGCATAAAAATATGACATTTAGTTTGTAACGATTCTATGAAAAAAGAAAATAATCTGTTTTAGTTTGAAATATAAACTTGTTTTGGTAGTATGTCATACAAAAATTTAAAAGGGAATTTTTTGATACTTTAAAAGGGATAAAAAATTTTTTTTTTTTTTATTTCCAATGGCAGATTATGAACAGTTACAGCAAAAAAAAAAACATACAACAACAACAAAATAATACAACAAAACATGCTGAAACAGAGTTCATTAATCTAACAATAATCTCAAGTTTCAGATCTTTTTTTTAGCCATTAAAAAGTGTTACCAGGTGCACCACGGGGAAGTAGATCTGCGCACCCATAAAAACTGTATTTTCGTATTAACTCCGTATCTGGGAAGAAAAAGAAGAGAAACAGATGTCGTTACGTCCTCAAAATGACACGAATCTGAGATATAAAAGTGTTTGTAATGGGAAAAAAATTCAATTTCAGACAGATCAGAAATATAGAAAACCTCAAATATCTAGTAAACTTTCAATATCTTTAAAAATATTTTCAAACAACAATAATCAAACTGTAATATTATACGAATTCGAGGTGAGCAAATCGTTTTTATTTTTGACCTTATTAGAAAAAAACATAAATGCAGCTTAGAATTAACAGCTAAGTCCCCAAAGTTTTTTTTTTTTTGCATTTTCGTCTGTGAATGAAAATATTGCATAACACTAATATTATACTTCATTAAAAAATATGAATACATACACAAATTATAAAGTCGTTTTTTAAAAATAATTGTAAATGTATAAAAATGAAGTTTTATATTACAAAAATGGGCCTGAATGACGGAGTGGCTATCGCTCTGGCGCGATACCACAGAGTTCGAGTCCCGGCGGTGCCATGGATGTTTGTAGTGGTTCGGAATCCACTTTAAACCGTAGGTCCCGGTCTAATAGGATCGTAGAGCGTTGCGGGGGCATTGTTACTCCGCGTCCGTGGCTTATCTTCCAGTTACACGCGCCCCCTGGGTAGTGCTAAGTGAGTAACGTCTGTGCAGCGCTTGCCTTAAGGCATCCAAGACAACTGTCTAAGTGTTTGCCAGCTGCATTAGAAAAAAAAATATTGCAAAAATCTAATTTTTTATTATTATTATTTTAGATTTTAATAAGTGTTTTTTATACTAATATTGCAGCAAATTTTTAATCAGCTTCCATTTTGTTGTTGTCCAGCCTCTTTAGGACCAAGTTTCGTGGAGGGAGTTCTCTTGGACTATGAAGTTCTATGGTGGGAATCGGATAACAGAACGCCTTTAATCTGCTTACTGTCCACCAGCGGAGATCCTAGTATGCAGGTGGAGCTTTTAGCAAGGAAGAAAGATCTAGGTATGAACTTCAACTGCCTATGTTCTTAGAAAATAAACAAACCCCTTATATTCTGCATTAATCTAATACAAGTAATATAAAAAAAAATTTTAAAGTCAATTCTACTTTCTTTTCACTATATTGCAGAAAGTCCTTTATAAATAATTTTCATTCATTTTTTTAAAGTTTATCTGGCCCCATCTATGGGTAGATACATGCAACTTGAATATAAAAAAAAAAATTGATTAATTAAATTTAATTACTCAATTAATATTTGAAAAACTGTATTAACAGTAAGTGTCATCCCCTACTACAACTTAAAAAATGTTTTTGAACTTGAGTGGATGAATAAAAAGTATTCTATGAACGATTGAAAATGGGAACAAGATATATATAGGGAGAGTGTGAGCTAATAGAAGGAATTGAATAAGCAGGCTAAAAGAATAATGATATGTAAGTAAAACACTCTAGTAAAATAAGTTGTGTTTAAAACAAATAAATCATTATTTTTCATTCATTTTTTAATTATTTAAAGCAATGAAATTATTGGATATATAAACATATTTATTTAAAATATATAAAAATAAATCTATAATCTTAAATTTATAACCTTAAATCTATATCTTTAACCTTTCTATTGTCAAGAGGAATTTGGCACATAATGGAATACTTTGGTAAAGGTTATATATCTTAAAAAGTTTTAAATATAATAAAACTATACGAAAAATTTCTAATTTCTCGACAAGTTTTTGAAAATTTTATGGAAAACTATAAAAATTTTTGGTTTTGTAAAAGCTTGATAAATGTTATGGCCAATTATTTAGTGGACATGGATTTTTCATATTGCCAGTAAATTTGTGGTTACTTTTCTGCTACAGTTAGGTCAAATAATTGATAAGTAATTCTATGTTATTATAACAAAGGGATAAAAAAAATTTCTAATTTTAATATTCTTTATTATTTATATTTATGCTTTCATTTAAAGAGGGCCTGAATGGCGCTCTGGCGCTCGGTACCACAGGTTTCAGGTTCGAGTCCCGGTGGTGTCATGGTTGTTTGTAGTGGTTCGGAATCCACTTTAAAAAGTAGGTCCCGGTCTAATAGGATCGTAGAGCGTTACGGAGGCATTGTTACTCCGCGTCCGTGGCTTATCTTCAAGTTACACGCGCCCCCTGGGTAATACAAAGTGAGTACGTCTGTACAGCACTTGCCTTAAGGCATCTAAGACCAAGCTGTCTGTGTTTGCCAGCTGCATTAGAAAGAAGAAAAAAAACTTTCATTTAAAAAGTAAAACTACACAAAGCTAAAAGTGCATAAGATGAATGGTCAAAAATATGGGACAAGTTAACATGAATTCTGTCATCGATTATTTCTTAACTGTGACAAATATGTGAATTTTCGTATCACAATGGTATCTTTGGACTATGATTCATAAAAAGCAGCTTTGTACTGATCCTCCAAAATGTTGTTATATTAAATGACTTTTTCAGAAATGAATCTCTTTCATTCAGTTAATTGACAAATCACATAATTCCAACGAGTCGTACAAATGAACATTTGCTTTATATTGTTGTTGTTGTGGAGTATCCCCTGAAGAGTACAAGAAAATCAAATATCATTGGCAGCTCGGAGTATAAATCCTACACCGGGGCACGGTCCACACAATGAATGGTGGCTGAAAAACATGCGGCAATCAAAGACATGATGAGGAGTAAGCCTGACGACGTATTTGTTACAATTTTTGTAAATCCATATGAACAGCTATCCATTGCAGGGTGAATATTGTGGGCAAGCAGTGGATTTGTCCTAAAAGAGATATAATATTCAAGATCATACTTGAAAATCCTTTATTAAGAGCCTGTAAGGCAGACCTTGAGTCAGGGAAGATAATAATTCGATTCATTTGTCGCAATTGGAAGTAGACTAAAATAAGCCTCAATTGCCTTTTGAATGGCCAGCAGTTCTCCTATGAAGTTTGATGCAATTTTGAACAAATTTTGAAATTCCAGCACAGGCAGCAATTTCAAATTGTTTGCCCGTCGGGAGCAGTAAAACTGTTACAAAACGTTGAGTCGGATGATCCATTAGTATTGTCAGTGATGTAACTGTGTGATGAAACAGAATTTGTTCTTGTGTTAAACAATATTTTAAATTTGTCTTTATTTCCATCATTGTATTCCTTGTATATTTAATTTTAGAACAAAAATTATTGAATCTGTAAAATGGTTATACGATTGGATATTTTATAATCCAAAATTTGATACATTACTTTTGTAATAGTTTCTTCCTAGGAAAAATTATTCATTTGCAACACTCAAACAGTTTGATAATTTTTGTTCTCGTATGAGTTGCAATTGCTGCAACTATTTGAAGATTTCCAAAATATATTACTGTAAATAATAGAGTTTTATAATCCTTTTGTTTGATTCTCCTAGAGCACTGATTGTTTCTTGTTGACTGGATGATAGGTATAGTTATGATTTAGGATATGTATAGTTAGGATTCGTTTTATATTATAGGTATAGTTATGATTTAACATAATGGCAATTTCTTCTGCACCAGAATACAGTTCAGTGTCGATGGGGCAGGGACAAGAAGTACCTGCCCGACGAATGCTGACAAAGATGTGCAAGACCGGCGGATGGGTGATGCTCCAGAACCTTCACCTTAGCATGGATTTCTGCCACGAGGTCCTGGAGGCACTCTCCGAAGAAAACGAGATCCACGAAAGCTTCCGGCTTTGGGATAACGACCGAAGTTCATCCCCAGTTTCCCATAAGTCTTCTGCAGGTAATTCGCTCAAGTCATTTCTTTTATGCATATACCAGAAATTTTGTTTTCGATAATGGAAAGTAAATATTCTTATATAGTTCCTTAAGAAAATGGCACGGCTATAAACATAAAGAATTGTAAATATTGTTTTCAAACCAGATTTTAAATAAATTTAAAACGTCATATGTAACAGTTTTAAAATTAAAATAATAGAATTTAAACTAAATGTTAAAAATTCCATTCGTTATAGTGTGATCATATTTTGAATAACTACAAAAGGTAGCCTTAAGTACTTTATTCTTTGTTCCAAATTGCCTCTCTGTATTTTACCTGTAGCTCTCAATTAAATTTACAAACGAACCACCTCAAGGCATCAAAGCCAGCCTCAAGAGAACCTACGCGGGTTTACCAGACGATATTCTGGAATACAGCAACGCCCCCCCAGTGGCAACCCCTGCTGTTCGGCATCGCGTTCCTCAACACTATCGTGCAGGAGAGGAGGAAGTTCGGGCCTCTAGGCTGGAACATCCCTTACGAATTCAACCAGGCAGACTTCTTGGCCTCCATGAAGTTCCTGCAAAAGCATTTAGATGACATGGACATGAAAAAGGTAATAAATGTCTTCTTTTGGCGATGTCTTATTCATAGTGATTAGAATACGTATAATCTAATTGGTCTATGAATAATAGTTTTGAATTACTGACATCAAAACTGGATTCCAATCGGATATTAAAAGCTTGAGATGTAGAACGCCAACCAATCGGAATCAGTAAGTCGCTTTCAACTTGAATTTCATCTTACTTCCCGAAGGCAAAGTCTCTGAAAAATGTCAAAACTGACTCCAATAGGAAACCTTGGTTAGCTCTGTGGCGGAGGAAAAATTTTAAATTTAATTTTCTGGGAAATTAATATTTTTCTGATTATGATTAATTAATTTGGTGTAAAACTAGATCTTAAACATCGTGAGAAACTATTTTTTTTTATCTGTCTAATCTACCTACTACTATAGTTTTTTTTTTTTATGTTTAATTTTTGGGGAAATCCATCTTAACAATTATACGAGATACAAATATTAATATTCAAAATAATATAATATTTATAATTATATAATATTGTAGTTTGTGGGTTGGACAACTACATTGTAACTAGGTGTGGTTGGGTTGAGATATTTGAGGCACGTGTTGGAGAACTCAGAATATATTATTTATTCTGATTATATAATATAGTAATAGTGTAATACATATACCTATTTACGCACACACAAACATCACATACTTACAATTGGAGACATACAATATTTAACACATTTAAAGACAATTATAAATTCGTAGAAGAATTCCCCTTCTCAGAAAGTTCGATATTCAGATACATACAAAATGTGCTAAATATACTTCCTCTACAGGTGAGAATCTGTAGGCCATCTAATTGGCAGGGTTGCATTAAATATATTTCCTCTTGGGGTGAGAGACTATAAACTAAACGTTTCTCAATGGGAGAGCAGGGATGCACGGTACTTCCTCTTGTTGAAGTCTTGAGGCCTACTGACCATTTCTCCTGAACGTCGAAGGAGGTCGCTTTTGCCAGTGTGTAGGAAGAAGCACGGCTACAAAAATAATATAATATTCAAATAGATATAAAAAAAATTTTAAATGCTTTTCATACATTTTAATTACTGTTGAATTACAGCAAATTATGATTAGCGAATGTATGAAGTTCTGGCAAAAGCATCTAGATAACATGGGTAGTTACTTTTCTTTTTAATATAAAATCCATTTTTAAGTGTTTTTCTTGAAGATCCAACAGCTAAAATATGCAATCATCCTTTCTAAAACAATTTTTAAGATATCATATTTAGAAACATACAATGAAATAATTCCATTGACCCAAGGAAGTTTATAAACCAATACCTACTGAGTAATTTGTAAATTGAAAAAAATGAAGAATCAAAATTTGAATCTTTTTAACTGTAAGTGTTGAGTCGATCAGCTGATGAACGAGTTGCTGAGAATTGCATAGTGATGGCAATCCCCTTCGAAAACACACACTTTATGCAATTGTTGAAAAGTGCTTATACTTCGTTTTATTAACAAATGTGAAATTATGTGTGCTAGGGTCCCTGCTGGCGCACCATCCGCTTCATGCTGGCCGAAGTGAAGTATGGAGGGCGTGTGACCGACGACTACGACAAGCGCCTGCTGTGCACCTATATGAACGAGTGGTTCAACGAGAAGATCCTGCATCAGAACTTCGAGTTCTATTCTGGATACAAGCTGCCCCTCTGCAGCACCCTCAAGCAGTGTCTGGAGGGCATCAAGAACATACCCGACGACGACTGCCCCATGGTCTTCGGTCTGCATGTCAACGCTGACATCACGTGAGTAGCAAAAAATACATAAATGGTTTGTTTATATTGAAATCGAAGCAGTTTATATGAATCATTTACTGTTTTGATATCTGTGACACTGCGTCAGTCAAATTTGTTGTTCTGAAGAATTTTCTTTGGATCTTAAAATAGACAAATAAAAATAATAATACGCAAGTAAAACATGAGGTCCACCGATATTCAACAAAAAAAATCAGCATAAGAATCTTCTTGGGATCAAAAATAGACAAAAAAAATTATAATACGCAAGTAAAAACATGAGGTCCACCGATATTCAACAAAAAAATCAGCATTTGAATTTTCTTGAGACCGTAAAATAGGTAAACAAATCAAAATTTCAAATCTAAAATAATATGTTGTGTCTATTAACAAATCTCATCTTAAAAATATATAATCCCATTAAGTTTATTACTTATTTAATGAACTTTAAATTACTTGTCTGAATTTTTCTTTTTGCTAGAGGAAATATGATTCACTTTTGAAAGTGATTATTTCAGCGAGATCTTTATCTCGGCTCGAAGAAGCGTACAGATCTCTTAATGAATCCGATCTCTTGATTGATGAATGAAGTCTTATTTTTAAAGTGGGTCAAGAAGATTCCTCGCATTAACTGTGACCACCTGAGCGGAACGCCACAGACGGCTGTCAATCCATCACCATTTCCGGGGTGAACGATCCCTCCTAAAAACTACAGCTTCATTAACTCCGTTAATAAACCTTGTGTGAGAGAGAGTTTCCTAAGCGATGACGTGGGCTCCGGTATTTATGACGAGGAAAAAAAAACTTTGATTAAATGGTAGAATTTAATCACGTTCTAACTATTGTTTAATTAAAAAGTAAATACTTAAACATTAGAAAATATTTCTTTATTATACATAAAAAGAGATTGGGACTGAATGGCCGAGTGACTGGCTCTCGGTGTCACAGGTTTCGGGTTCGAGTCCCGTCGGTTCCATGGATGTTTGTAGTGGTTCGGCATCCACTTTAAAACCATAACTCCCGGTCTCATATGACTGAAGAGTGTTGGCTGTAGGGCTACCCCGTAAAAAGTCAACGTCACGGAGTCAAGCCTACGGATGCTCCATCACAGCAGTAATCCACTTGTAATCCTATCTCGGTGCCATGGATGTTCGGAATCCACTTAAAGCCGTCGGTCCCGGTCTCATATGATTGCAGAGCGTAGGGCTGAGAATCCTACCACGTAAAAAGTCAACTTCACGGTGTCAATCCAGACTTCAACCTACGGTTGCTCCATCACAACAGAAGCTGCCCCATTTCCATTCAACCATGAGACCACTCGGGTTCGTGGACTTAGTTTGTTTAGCAAGTGGGATAAGAAACAACAACAAAAAAGAGATTTTTGTTCCCTGAACTGCTCACGCCTGCTAATAAGTTTAAATGTAATCACCAATAAAATAAATTTCGTTGGATACACCTAGAAGACTCGGAATCATATGCCAAGACAATGTTTAAAAGGCTTTATTGACATGGTAATATGCGCAAAAACAATAAAATGCAAGAAGTAGCTCACCAACAAATATATTGCGACTATAATCAATTCAATACGCTTATGAGCAATCAAATGTCCCTACACAAAAAGTAAAATAGTATACTAACAAAGGTAATTTTTTCGATACATACCATTTATACGCAGGGGCCTGATGGCCGAGTGGCTAGCGCTCTGGCGCTCGGTACCACAGGTTTCGGGTTCAAATCCCGGCGGTACCGTGAATTTGTAGTGGTTCAGAATCCACTTTAAACCGTAGGTCCCGGTTTAACATGATTGTAGAGTGTTGCGGGGTATTGTTACCTCCACGTCCGTAGCTTGTCTTCAAGCTACACCCCCTGCGTAGTGCTAAATGAGTAACGTCGTTGCAGCCCTTGCTTATGGAATAAAAGACAAATGTCTCAGTATTTGCCAGCTGCATTAGAAAGAAACCGTTTATACGCAGAATACCTGAATCTGACAATCTCATCCTTCAATCTGTTTCATTTGTTTAGGACTCAAGACCGCTCTTTAGGAAAACCCCTTATCAAATAATGACTGATATTTAAAGAGGATGTGGCTGGGAATTTTCCTTATCAGATATCGTATCATATATATCGCATCAGATATCAGTGTAAACAAGAGATGTGAGGCTCTCTTTGCAGCCTGATAAACCAGATGCATATCCAATAGTTCTGTGTTCGTATGATTCTTCATCCTACTACCGTTGTGTCCGTGCTTTGAATAAAGAGTCTCAGAGAGAATGCTATGAAATCTCGCACCTATGCAACGGCATCTACCGAGCACGAAAGGTCTTTTTTGAAACTAGCATTGCCATATGACAATATTCCAGGTGTACTCTAACCATCCTAGGACTTTGTAAAGTTAGTGATAGGTTATCTAGTATAGATACCCAGAAAAAGGACAATAAATTGTCAAGAAGTAAGCTGTTGCAAAAACTTCGAATTAAACTTTCACACACTACTCGTGCCCTATTCTCAAACAGTCAACAGATTTCTCTTTTTGACGTGAAAACGTCTATTAAAATCATTTGGGTAGTTGGGTCAGGGATTATAACCTTACGTTTTGAGGCTCAGTTAAAAATGGCAATCATTTCAAAACTATACGTAATTTGGAAAATTTGCTTTAATGCGAACAAATTGGCAATATATCAAAAGAAATCGATTTCTAATAAAAAAAAATCAGTTTGTTTCTATGTGAATAAGATTCGGTTTTGCCATTAACAGCCTGAAAAAGAAAATACCATTTCCTGAGATTAATGTACATAATTTGATAACATTTATTTTCTACAATGCACCACTTCATTTATTGAGGTTATAATAATAACATCACTGAAGCATTTTATTATATAAAACCATAAATATCAGCGAGCGAAACCTATTAGTTATTCATAGTTTTCTAATTTGATACAAATTAGCATAATGACTCTTTGTTGTCTGGCTTTGATAGTAGTTAATATTAATTACTATATATTTTTCTGTGCTGAGTTTTATTTAGTTAATAATCCCCGCCTAAAAAAATTATTCTCAACACATTGTTATTTATATGCAATTACGCTTGCAAAATATTATAGTCTTTGAAATAAATAAATAAAAACCAATGTACATAACACAACTTTTTTAATTCAAAAACAAACACGCACTCGCTCCTTTTTACCTTTCTATTTTGTTAAAGCTAGCTCACGCCCACGCAGATGAGGAAGTCATACTGCATCTGGTGCCAGCTTATATTTTCATCTTTTTGCAAATCATCATTTATAACATAATACATACAACATACCGCCGACACATACACTCAAGAGCCAAAACATTATGACCACCTGTCAATAACGAGTTGTCCACCTTTGGCGCGCAACACAGCTTCAACCCGCCTTGGCAATTAATACCACCTTGGCATGGATTAATACCAGTTAAATACCACTTCCACCTGAACACGTGCCTTCCACGTCATCCAGGCAAGTTCATTGCAAAATGTAGGGGTGGTCATAATGTTTTGGCTCTTTGAGTGTATATATATATATATATATATATATATATATATATATATATATATATATATATATATATATATGCATTACAATATAAATATAAACAAACTCCACTCCAATAGATATTAGAGCCATGGCGTAGGCAAGATACAAATTTTAGAGACAGTTCTTTTAAGGATATCAGTCTGAGTTTTCACCTGGGCCACACGAATCATTCAATCCTCACCATAAAATATATTAATAATGCGTCCTAATAATTGTCCTAAACCAGCAATACCAAATCACCAATGTGAACATAGATTTTTTAAGCCTCTATTCACTCGCTGAAGAAAATCTTTCAAATAATTACTGGTGCCACTTTCTCCATATTAGTGGGGCCTGAATGGCCGAGAGGCTAGCGCTCTGGCGTTCGGTACCACAGGTTTCAGGTCCGAGTCCCGGCGTTGCCATGGGTGTTTGTAGCGGTTCGGAATCCCGTAGGTCCCAGTCCTAATAGGATCGTAGAGCGTTGCGGGGGCAGTGTTACAACGCGTCCGTGGCTTATCTTCAAGTTACACGCGCCCCCCTAGGTAATGCAAAATGAGTAACTTCTGTGCAGCGCTTGCCTTAAGGCATTCAAGACCAAGTGTCTAAGTGTTTGCCAGTTGCGTTAGAAAGAAAAAAAAACACACTTTCTCCATATCAATATCTCAATTTGAGTTTTCCTTTCCCACTTATTAAATCTGCTATCACTTAAGCAAGTCTGATCTGACACAATAATTTACTATTTTAAATTAGCACAAATTAATTTAAAATAGCAAAAAAAAAAAAGTTTTAATTGACATTTAAATCCATTATTTATTTTTGTTCAACAAATTGGAAAAAAAATTTAAATTGAATTTTTTTTTGTAATAAAAATACTCCAAATAATAATAAGTGTGCTAAAATAATATTAATTACGCTAATAAAAATATAGTAGACCAACTGTATAAGATATTTATTTTTTTTTAGAGAAATAATTTAGTTTTAAACTAATTCCTTTTCGTCATTTCAAAACAGCTTTTGTATAAAAAACGAATTTGATTTTTCGTGTAAAAATATAATTTCTGAAGGAAGTTTTCTTTTTAGAGAATAAAGAAAAATAAATAAGTTGAACAAGAAAAACTCCTTTTAATTGCTATGATTTTTTTTAACTTCAATTTTAAATTCTATTTTCTAGGATAATAAAACAAGACATTATTGTATAATTAAAGTGGGAAAATTATAGCATTATTAGAATTTAGTTATATATTTTTTTACGCTTTGTTGTATTATAATTGAAATAATTTGACATGCTTAAAACTTTCAACTCTTTTACTAGCATGTGCAATTATTTAAATCTATTTTAATTTGACAGTTTCCCTATTCTTTGTTATTATAGCGTACATTTAAAGTAGAATAGATTTTGCTAATTAAAGTTCATTTTTATTTATAATTAACTTTAGTTTCTTAATGTACCATAAATAAATTTTAATAGGCTATTTAAATAAATAAATAGTGATTTAAATTTCTGAAAGATAAAACTATTAACTATTAATGAGTTTTTGCAATTTAAGAATAATTTAATTTAAATTTTGTTTTTTTATCATTTTAATTTTGTTTAAATTAAAAGGATAAGAAAGCAATAAAAGTATATATATTTTTTTTTTTTTTTTTTTATTAAGTATTAATTTGTAAAAAAATTAACATAAGAGCAAAAAACTTTACAAGATAAAAAAAAAATTGTCTATCATTGTTAGTGGAACTTTTAAAATGTAATTTTTTGATTTGTCGCTCTACGGTCTCTTTGTGCACACTTTAGGCTGATTAGACCTATTAGACCGGGACTTACCGCTTAACGTGGATTCAAACCACTAACAAACATCCATGCCACTGTCAGGATTCGAACCTGAAGTATCAAATGCCAGAGCGCAGGCCAATTGGCCATCAAGCCGCTTAAAGTATAATGGAAAATAGTTTTGAAATAGTAATCTTTCAAATATTTGTCAATTCAAAAACTTCTTTTTAACGATGTGGGTACGGGTAACCAGAACCATTGAAATTGGGTGTGGTTGGGTTGAAGTACTTGAGGCACATATTTGAGACCTCACAACTTTATTGACACACGTATAAACATCACACACATGCAATTAGACACAAACAATATTTAACACATTTAAAGACATATAATTCTAGATTCTTGGAACGATTCCATTTCTAAGCCGAAAACCCGAAACTCGAATACACGCAGAGTGCGCGAAAATATATTTCCTCTCCGGGTGAGAGTCTGTTGGCCAACTGGTGCTCCGGCATGCACTAAATATATTTTCTCTCGGTATGAGAGACTATAAACTAAACGTTACTCTACGGGAGCGCAGGTTGCGCTGTATTTTCTATCGGGTGAGAATCTCGAAACTGACTTATCATTTCTCCTGAACGCCACAGGGGGCGCTCTTGCCAGTGTGTAGAAAGTAGCATGACTACACTTTTGTTTTATTATCAATGTATTAACTGATGTTGGTCTACATCCAATACCAATTATCAATGATTGATTATTGCTTTGTTTGCATCGATTGATTTAATTCAAAACCCTTTTTAAGTGTAATCAAGAATATAAATTATAGAAATCATACATTGTAATAAAACCATATCTATTGATGGAATGGGCACATTAAATCTGTCGGCCGGAATGCCCTCTCGTTGAACTCGGGGTGAGTGGCATGGGGATATAAACTCTCGAAAAGTTGCGAATGTGGGTGTTCGTTCTAAAATATAGTGGCAAAATGTGATGTAGTATAGCAGGCACTTCCTTTCATCTTGGGTAACGCTGAATATGTTACATCTCTGCCTTTCTAGAGTCAAATTATTTAAGGCAAAATGACAAGGCAAATGGTATTCGAAAATAACAATAAAATTTCAATAATAAATTGCGTTTTGAATCATAAATCTTTCACTGAATCTATCCTTCAGAAAAAAATTGTAACATTTAAAATGATCATTTCACTTATTTTAAAGATGGACAAAACAACTATGCACAAAACACAAGCTACAACAACACAATTTTACTGTAATTAAGAGTTACTACAGGAATAAATAATTTTCATTAACACCCAAACACACCTGAACAGACTCATTAGCATTTTAATTAGAGCAGCATAATATAATTGAATGATGCCCCCTATCTAGATTACATTAGATACTTTCGCGTCACTTTCAAACGCACAAGGTGTTAATCAAACAAGTTCAATTAAAGTGTTAGCGAAGCGCTAATTTGCGAAGTATTAGAATTTCCCAAATAACACACGAAGTACAATAATTTCGAGAACAGTTCTGAACAATAAATCATGCCCCTCTACAACTCAGATATCAATAATTATTTCCCTTAGTAATTATTTGCCTTATCAATCACAGTATGGTCAGTGAATGTCTTTGCAGGTGAAACAGAATTGATTCGAAGAATGTTCTAGAATAATTTAGAATAATAAATTAACTTGTTTTCTTATTTTGTAAACGTTTGTTATTATGTATGAACGAAATCTTGAGTTGGAATGAAGTTTTTGATTTCGCAAATCTGGGAATATGAGCAAATATTTATCTGCTAATTTAATATTATCAGTGGAAATCCATGAAAAAATTATAGTTATAATAAATATTAATTTGTCATATGATCACAACTAGTGGGAGAAATTAATTTCATTGATGGCCAAGTGACTAGCGCTCTGGCGCTTGGTGCCACAGGTTTCGGGTTCGAGCCCCAGCGATGCCATGGATGTTTGTAGTGGCTCGGAATCCACTTTTAAACCGTATGTTCTGGTCTAATATGGCTGTTGAGCGTCAGGAGTAGAGCTGACAACCCTACTACGTAAAAAAGAAAAAAACAACATGTCACGTTTCGGAATCTGCCAGTTGTCTGAAGGCCTTGGTTGTCGTGCCATTAAAGAAAAAGAATTGAACCTTCAAAAATAATATCCCCAATGATTTTCTAAAAGAAACTCGTCGTTTACATTTTTTTGTTGTGTAATTAATAAACTTTAAATAGTAGGTAGATCATGAGCCGGACTGATGGAAGAGTGACTAATTGCCTGGCGCTTGGTACCACAGGTTTCAGGTTCGAATCTGACGATCCATGGAGGGCTGTAGTGGTTCGGAATCCCGGAACAGTAGGTCCCGGTCTAATATGGCTTGGTAGCAGGATGACAACCCTTCCCCGTAAAAAGAAAACAACATCTCACGTTTTCGAAATCTGCCATCTCTTTGGCCTCTCATGAGGCTGTTGCACTAACGAAAAAGAAGAATAGTAGCAGTCGAAAATAAATATAGGAAGCAATATTTATTCTCAAAAAATAGATTAAATTAAACAATAAATTAAAAATATTGTTCCAAATTTTTTATTTTAAGTGTTCAGGAAGTTTTCATCTTCATGAATATCATTTTAACGGCAATAAACTTTCCGAAAGGAAGTACTTTTGACAGACAAAATTGTACACGATCTTTCTTATTCTTTTATGAAAGAAATGGTTTGATGGTGTTTGAAACTCGTTGTATGGATTTTCCTGTTTTCGAAATAATGTAGATTTTGCAATTTTAATAGCATGAAATGCTGATCTTATGTTGTCTCTTTTGCTAAGAGGAATACTATATGTCTAAATTTTCCAAGTTTTTCTCCATAATCTTTGCATCTGCATTTATAGTTTTGATTTTCAAAGAATCATTATTATCATAAGATTCACCTTGACAATTATTTGCTGGATCATTTTTTAAAATTCTTGTTATTGTCATTCTGTTGCACTTAAGTTGCTAAGCAGCTAACGTAACTGCAACTTTGTGCAACGTTTTATTTAATGCATCAAGAACAGGACAATCGCAACTCTATCTTTGCTTGAAAAACTCTCTTTTCCTCTTACTTTTACAATGGGTTGATATTCAACAGAAATAAAACAAATGATTTCGAACAGCTGATGAAATTAGAAAAAAAGTAATTATGAAAATGTCATAGTTGGTTAACTTAAAATTGAAATCTGTGTCAAAACAAATGGCAGATGTCATGAAATGTTGATTTTGATTATTGTTGTTACCTAGGGCTTTGTTAGAACTTAGTCCATACAAATTTGGTCACTTACAGTAGAAACAAAAAAGATCATGCAAACAAATCAAAATTACAAAGGGAAAATATCAGACATTCTTACAGAAAATGACCAAAACACTTTAAAAAACAAGTTAAATGTTCTAAGGATAAAAAATTTTAAATTTTTTTTTCTTTTTAATGCAGCTGACAAACACTTAGACAGCTGTCTTGGATGCCTTAAGGCAAGCGCTGCACAGACGTTACTCACTTAGCATTACCCAGGGGGCGCGTGTAACTTGAAGATAAGCAACGGACGCGGAGTGACAATGCCCCTGTAACGCTCTACGATCCTATTAGGACCGGGACCTAAGGTTTAAAGTGGATTCGAACCACTACAAACATCCATGGCACCACAGGGACTCGAACCCGAAACTCGTGCCGAGCGCCAGAGCCTAGCCACTCGACCATTCAGGCCCAAAATTTTAAAAAAGCTAGAATCACTCATAAAAGTCCGTGTGATCAGGACATGTTTTCTGACCTCCTGTAGGGTATTCAAATTACCGGTCTGTTGTAAGTTAAAGTCCAGCACCGAGCCCACAAGTAGATGGGCCTTGTTCCTTTTCTCTATCTTAGATAAAACACATACACTCAAGAGCCAAAACATTATGACCACCTGTCAATAACAGAGTTGGCCCACCTTTGGCACAACACAGCTTCAACCCGCTTTCGCATGGATTAATACCACCACTTAATACCAGTTAAATACCACTTCCACCTGATCACGTGTCTTCCACGTCATCCAGGCGAGTTCACTGCAAAATGTAGGGGTGGTCATAATGTTTTTGAGTGTATATCAGAGTTCAATGATCCCTATTTTGGCCAGATGGTCGGTCAAGGAGACGTGTCCAGTTCGTAATCTAAAATTTGTCATAGTCTTTTTTATGAGTTTTTCCACTCAATTTTTTTCCAGTCGTCGCCGATTGTCTCCTAGACTTTTTGCTTTGTTAGATAATAATACACTAATTTACGATGACTACATTTTCTCCCGTACAGTTCTCCTAAAAGAGGAGAGGACAGCACAAACTGTCCAGGAACTTCTACTGTTCCTTTTTTTACCAGAAGATCTGCCCTTTCGTTTCCATCCATTCCAACATGTGATGGTATCCGCTGGAAAATGATGTATTTACCATTTCATTAGGGAACTTGATATTTTATATTATTGTGTTTATTTCTGTGATATTTGCCTCTAGGGATACCCAGAGCATCAACATCTCTCTCTCACACAAATCTTTTTTAATTTTTTTGAAAATTAGTGCCAGACAGGCCAACAGCATTCCACCATAGTATATTCATTTTAAAGTTCGGATGACGCACAGTCATTTCCGGAAGACAGTAGCTATGGACTCTAATCCTCATTTAGCATCACCCATGAGGCAAGGTTGTCACGGACGCGAGTAACATTACTACCTGATTTGATTGTAGGTTTTACAATTTTGCACAACAACATAACTTACAACTACATTCGCCAGTAATTCCCGTTTAAATATTCACTTACGGCCATTTGTTATGAACAAATAGAATTTGCCTTTTTTATTAAATATATCTTATAATTCTCTCTTATTTAAATATATCATACAAATTTTCTATTTATCATCGAAAAGAGCGGCCTGGTGGCCAATTGGCTAGCGCTCTGTCTTTGGTACCACAGGCTTCAGATTTGAATCCTGGCGGGGCATGGATGTTTGTCAGTGGGTCGGAATCCACGTTAAATGGGAAGCTCCCTGTCTAATTAGCCTAAGTTTTGTATTAGAAGAATAACCGTAGGTGACAAACCAAACACTGATAGATTAATTTCTATGACGTCTTATTTTGATTTTACCTAAACCAAAGCTATATTTTGATTTTGTACCAAAATCATTTAAAATCTCAGCTTGAAATGAAATAATAATGTTCCGACAGATATTTGAGGAAGGATTTTTGAATAAATAATAAAGTAGATGCTTTGAATTTCTAATGCTTTCTTTGACTTTATTCGAATTACAAATGAAGAAAAGTTTTATTTACTTAGCATCAATGTATATTCTAGTGAAGATGAATCGAAATTTCATTTCAACGTTGGCAACAATGGACAATGTTTTGAAGTAGGTGTGTTGACCGCTTCTCGATACACCTGAATCCAAAATGGCGTAACTAATTAAGTGTACAAATGAACAATCTTTAACCCATTTATTTAAGATGGGTTGTCGGTGAAATTTCATTATTTACAAAATCATTCTATAAATTTTTAACGTAATATATATATATAGTTTTGTATGATACTGGACTGAATGATCAAATATTCGCATTGAATATTAAATGCTTTGTATTGAAATAAATGTGTATAACATGTTGAAAAATGTTAAGGTATGTAAATTTAAATTTTATTTTATTTTAAAAATAGTATCAATTAATATTTTTATTATCAATTTATAGAAATTTGTATTTATAATTCTTTTAAAAATAAATTTAATTGTAGAGATTAAAATATAAATTATTTTGTTCGTAGAAAGGACAGTTTAGAGAAATTCAATTTTTGTTCAATTTTGTTTTATTAATGAATTTTGAATAAAATGACATCGGATCACCTAAGGAGATTCTAAATCAAGTTTTTAGTTGTTAAGGTATCATTTTCTAAATGTTATTTCCCTGAATATACAAGCTTATAATTTGTTATTTATGTTATAATGCACACATACAAACACTAACACATATATGTGTGTGTGTTGATGATAATAAAGCATGCATGAAAATTTGTTAAATATTTCCTTTTTCTATTTTTACCGATTTTGATATTTTCACTAAGTATAGATAGAACTGCCAATTTTTAAGCAAACGGAAGCTGTGGGATATATATTATATATTCTTCTTTAATGGCACAGGGCCTCAATGGCCGGTGGCTAGCGCTCTGGCACGGTACCGGAGTTTCGTGTTCGAGTCCCAGCGGTACCATGGGTGTTTTTAGTGGTTCGGAATCCACATTAAACTATGGGTCCCGGTCTATTTAGCTGAGCCTGTGTACTCAGAATACAGATCTCGTAGAGGAAACAAATCAAAAAACCAAATCTTTAATGGCACAATAGCCCCATAGTTGCCTGTTCTGTCTCAGGCTCTCTACTGTCTACAAAAGCATCTCCTGTCTCGAAATCTGTCAGATGGAGGGTGGATTCGGGACATGAAGCCCTCTTTTGGGAATAGGGTTGTTTGTCAGACCACCCGCTCAACAGTCATATTAGACCGGAACTTTGGGTTTAAGATGGATTCGAGCCCCATTGCGAAACATCCATGGCATCGTTGCGACTCGCACCCGAAACCTGTATCACCGAGCGCCTGAGAGGTATCCTCGACAAATGTTATACTATTTTTTCATAATACTTACAACGATGAGTGCTTCCCCCAAAATAGTGATAGAAAAAGCTGTCAATTTCCGTCAACAATTTTAAATATCAATGCTAATAAGACTTCGTCCAGTATTGGCTTATCTACAGCATTAGTTGGGGTTTTGGCTGCACGTACAAATTTTGAAATTATTTAGAACTTTGAGAACAAAACTCTCGGAATGTTAACGAATTCACCCTATGGTACTCATGTGACTAGTAGACGAAAGAACTCTAATTGAAGTTTAACAATTTGTTGTTACAAAATTTCTACTAAATTCTATAATGATATACGAAACTTACAATAACCCCGTTTTAAAATATCCTACAAAATTACGATTATGATATTTCTTCCATAAACATAGCAAAGACCTCGCACTGTTCTAAATATTTTAAATTAATTCCTTACAACTGCCTAGATGAGTCTGGAAAAGTTAAGCTTTTCCTACCTAATTTGACCGCTGCTCATTCTAGATTTGGCTTCCTTTAACTGATTTCATCAACTTCTACATTTTTCTGGAAATTTTTGATATTTTTCATTTATAATTTTAAACCAAACAAACTCTATTTCTCTTTAAAAAAAAAAAAGGCTATTTTATTTATCTATTTTGTATTAACTCAAGGGCGTAGACCACCACGCTACTGTTTTCTTATTTTTACGAGAAGGCTAAGTGGCCGCTACACGCGTCCAAGGCTCTCCTTAATAATTTCTAATAACACAATGCTATGGCTCATGAATTAACGGTTAATTTAACAGCTAATTTCAGCAGCAGTTTTTAATATTGTGCGTAAGTTATTTGACATACCTGCAAAACAACCATATTTTTATTAAGATTAATAATTTATTGGGTGATATTCAAGATAAATGTTACATTTTTGTCTTATATTTTCCTGTATCTAACTTAATTGCATTAATTTTTCAACTACAAAAATTAAATTTTCTAATTGGCGCTATCTTCTGTCAGCGTCGAGGTCCACGAGGTATCACTTTAAAAGAAACTGTTAATTCTTCTTTTTCATCAACTGAAACCCACAGCTGATTCTCGTTGGCGTAGTTAAATTAACAGTTACGTTAATTTTTTGCACAAACCTAAATTGAAAGTCGAGTGTTTTGGAATAATAATATATTTCATATAACTTTCAATATTAATTGAGAAATGGCAGACAATGAGAATTAAAAGGTGCAGACTGTATATAGAAATTTGTAATGTGTGTGTTAATTAACGCATATAAACTTAAGCTCTGGTCTTCGTTAAGGGCGTCAAAGGTATTTGCCCAACTCGTGTCTCAGCCCAGTGGCAACGCGCCACTGGTGAGCATGATTGAGGTTCAAATCTCTTTTTGCTTTGGAGGTTTTGTTATGCGCGAAATTCTGTTTTTCCAAAAACGAAGAGACTCGACGGCGTCTGGGATATTCAGCATCTTGCATCGAAGTCGGACTACCTGGTTGGAGGAGTTTCTGAATTTACTCCCTACACGACACCATCTTAGGTGGGGTAGAGGATGGACATCAGGTTTGGTTGACTTCAGTGGTTTCTCCAGTAGTTTCCTCTAAAGTCCTCCCGGAGAGACTTCTTCCACGCCACGGAGCCAAGCCAGACCACTACGGGTGCCCCATCTGCCCCATCCTCTTTCCATGAGACCACACCTCCCGAGTTCCTTGGACTTCTTGGACCAGATGTTATTTGCACTCACCCAGATGGGATGAGAAAACAAAAACAAATGCATTACTAATAATTTTAAGTCGATCCTTCCAAAACAATATAATTGTATACGTTTAAATGCTTTGTTTCAATTGGTCTACATACTCTAATAGAGCTTACAAGTCAAGATTTCTTTAAGAAAGGTATTGTTTTATATGCATATAAAAGTATAGTACAGAATAATATAAAGCAATTTATTTTTAAAAAACACCTCCAGGACCTTGGGGGGACCTAGGAAATGGTCAATTGGCTAGCGCCCTGGCTTTTGGTACCACAGGCTTCAGTTTTCGGGTCCTGGCGTGGCATGGATGTTTGTTAGTAGTTCGGAATTCACCTTAAACTGTAGGTCCCGGTCTAATTGGCCCGAAGCAGGGTGGCCAACCCGCGGCCAGCCTTGAACATTTTGCGGCCCGTGAGAGATTTATCACACTTTTACAAAATATATTTATTTTATAACAGCTGAAATAGTGAAAAACAATTTATTAAATACATTATTTATTGCATCCATATAATTCAAAAATTAACGTGTCATAAAATTCTAAAATTGGACATTCGCGAAAAATTAACTACCATGTCAGAAATATGATAAAAAGTGATAACTTTGGAAGTATTCATAAATGTGTATTCACTTACTGATATACTTGCTTGACTAAGATCATGCTACCTGTTTTTATTTATAGGTTTTACAGTTATGGGGTCGCAGAATAATTTGAACCTATTCTGCAGACTCACGATGTATATCTTGATTTATCTAATATAACAGGCTCTGTTTCATTACGATAAATCTGATATAAAAATTTGGTAGCGCTTTTGTGTCGCGGTTCAACAAAGCTATGAATCATTTTTTCACGTAGTAAAAATTTGGTCCAAAACATAAAAAAAAGCTTGCGCTCCCGGCTGCAAACGGACGCTAACCTGCAGCAGCAATTACGATGTGCCAAAGTACCCACATTGAATTGGATTTGTAAAAAACTATATGAAGAGATGAAGGAAAATATCCGCACTAGTAAAATATAAATATTTTTAAATAGAAGTTGCATCTTACATTTAGTTTTTGTGTTTCATTTTTAATTGTTCATATTCTTTATATACGTTCCAATATCATTCTTGCTATATTATCTGTAACATATGAGAATGTTAAAGTGACACATCCACATAATATCATTTTTGTTTCATTTTCAATCCAAAAATGTCTTCAGTGGGTCACAAAAAATTTAACTATGAGGATATACTGTTTTATATAAGGACTCACTAGATCATTTAAGTTTGTCTTTAATTATTTAGTGTATGTGCAAACCAAACCATCAGGGCGATAAAGCATAGCCTTAGAATGAATATATCTCTCTTTACAGGTTTATTTATCTTGACTTATGAAGGGCTCACTATTATTTTAAATCATACAAGTTTTGTGCATTTTCTTGATCAGTGTTTTACTACTCAACTACTTTGATGGTTTCCTAGTTAACCAAATAAGATAAAGTTTCAAACACATCGCACCCAGCCATGTGGTACATTT
The DNA here is from genome assembly GCA_021605095.1 of Caerostris extrusa. Lineage (NCBI taxonomy): Eukaryota > Metazoa > Arthropoda > Arachnida > Araneae > Araneidae > Caerostris > Caerostris extrusa. The sequence goes on along the minus strand of BPLR01005419.1, from coordinate 3,353 downwards.
TGTGTAAGGGATAGATATATTTCTTATTGTGTTATTAAATTCAAAAATGTAGAAGCATATGTCATAATACAATTCTTTTTGTTTCATTCTATCATTTTCCACAAGCAAATAGCTTTATGGCTGAATAATTTCTACCTATAATTTCAATGATGTCATTTCTCAATAGCTTTAAGAAATTGTTTACATTATTTTTTAAGATCCTTAATTATATATGATTTTTTTTTTTACTTGTTATGTGTTTTTGAGAAAAAAATCAAAAATAATTAGCATTTAAAATTTTGATAAACTTACTTCACTTTTATTATATAGTCAGACACACTAGCTTTAAAAAAATTTTTGATTTTCCTTGTTCATGTTTTTGCTTAAAATAATGATTTTAAAAACACCAAAATAATATTTTTGAATGATCTTTTCAAGATTTTTCTGAAGACATAAAAATGTTGGCCACAATTTCAACTTTTTTACTAACTCAAATAAATTAATCCTTAAAGGAATCCTGATAAAAAACGTAAAGGCAATTCACTTCAAACTATACAGTTTTTCGACTCTTCTTAGGGAGTCAAATTCACAGGAATATATGGCTTTATAATCTTAACTAAAACCCCAAAGAAAACTGAATAAGCAATAAATAACTTGAAGGTAACCACATGGAGGCAGGAATAAATGTCTCTTTACCATTATGATAAAACCATTATTACCATTTTTATCAGTTATTATTGAACACTTTTGTTTGTCCAGTGTTTTATAGATTTTTGGGTTCAATTATAAAAGATGAAAGAAGACTTTGCATAATCCTTTATAAAATTATATAAAACTTTATGATATTGTTTATAAATCCAAGGAATATAAAAATAAAAAGCATTTCACATGATGTAAGAGAATTGGATGACTTGCTTTTACCTCCATTCATGACAAAAAAAAGCTAAGAGTACTGTTTTATATCAGATGTTCATTCAGACGTTTTGCTGACAGTTCTCCAAATTAGAAAGATAAGAAGGTGAATGATGTGATCTCTCCACATATGAAATTCAAGGTTGATCATTCTGGTTCCTCATATTGTTGCTTTGTAAATCTAGCTAAAGTAAGAAAGCGAACAAAAGAAACATTTCAAAAAACATTTCAACAAAATTAAAAATTCAGAAATAAAATCAGAAAGTGACTCTGCCAAATTGCCAGCCAAAGCAATAAAACCTGTTCACTCAATATTATTAGAGACACTTATGACGCGTTATGAAATTTCAGGTAATGAATCCTATCTACCATAGATAATTGTGGATTATATAAGGCGCTTTTTCAGATCCTTTGTAAGAATCCGAGAAGGCGTTAAGAAAGCAACTTTCATATGGAAAGAAGGAAGTTAAATGAAACTTTGCCATTTCGCGACAAACTACCAGTAAGCCCACCAATTTTTATCAGACATTATTAGAACGCACCAAACGATTGTAAGGTGAAAGAAACTTTCATAAAAGATTCGAAGAGGTAAAATCCCATCAACTAATGAACTGATTTACCCTGAAATCCTGGCGGCCAGCACATCACTTCATTTTCTTAAAGCCACAATTGAATAAGCCATTTAACATTGATTTAAATTACTACCACAAAATGGATGGGCATAGACTCTATGGCCCTATGCATCTATCGGTGGCCATGCCTGCTTTCTGTTTCAGACCATAATAATGAGCATTAGTACACATTGTGAGATCTCGCTTACTATCAATTGGCAGGGCGAGATATCTCAAGTATTCAGCACATCTCTCAATGATCATAGAGCAGCTTTGTAAAATGGATTTTCTCTGGTTTAATCAATGAAACGAGGATGGAAATCACTTATACCTTGTAATGAGCTGCAAACAAATTCTAGATTACACTTCGACAGGGTGGGAAAAGAAAAAAATGAGAACGACTCAGTTCTTCTTTTATTTTATGAGAGAGTTGCTTTGTTTAGAACTAGGGCCACTTTTTCAGTGTGGAATTTGATTAGATTCTGGCAGTTTGCTTGGGTGTGACAACACAAGGTTGTAAGGAAAATTGGTGGAATGCACGATTCTAAGATTATCACCTACTTGCTACTTTTGGGGATTACGTGTCGCGTTATATAAAGGAAATATTTTCCAGATTACTAGTTAGCATTTGGAAGTTCATTTTTAATGGTAGATTGAAGTTGTTCAGATGGTTTGTTTTTATTTAAAAGAAACAAAATTGAAGAGTTTTAATCTTTAATGTCAAGTATCAATTTCAGAAAATTTTAAGCAATTTACACACTTTTTTGGAGTTCAAGCTGTGAATTGTGTGTAGAAAAGTTTCCAGTTAATAAATTCACTTCGTTTCTTGATTAGTTAGCGTGAAAGCAAAAAATTCACAGATTATTTGTCGACATGAAAAAAATCTCAATAAATAACATTCAGCTAGATTACTAGGTATATTAGATGTTTGAGTTATTTCCCAATGATCTAGATTTGAAGTTGCTTTAAGATTAGTTGCTCACCTTATAAAGATTTTATTTTATGCTTCAAATTTCAGAAAAAAGAAATATATAACAAAATTCACATTGGTTAAAGACCGCTGAAAAAAAATAAATATGGTTAATAAAGTTGATTAGCTGATGAAAGCAAATTGGATACCCACCATGAAGCTGGATCTGGGAAAAAAAAATAAAGCAGAATTTCAGAGTTAAAATTTTGTTTAAATTTCCTATTTATCTGAATGAAATATTTTGTATTGTTGATCTCTTTTCCTGGGTTTTCTTTCAATTATATTTACTAAAACACTTGAAGCGGAAGGAAGCGCCAGCACCCAAATTAGTGTTCTTTATGCGGATGCATGTAAATCTAAAACTTCCAGTGGTGAAATTACCAGTAGCTTTTAATGAAGAATTTCATTTGTTTTATTTCAAACAGTCACACATAAATAAAATTTTTTTAAAAGTAATATTATTTCAGTGAAATGATGTTTGAGTGGTGGGCTCATCTCAGATTGTTGGCAGCCTGAAGAGAGACGAGAAAACATTAGCCAATCTCCAGGTTCAGGGTCTGGCAGATTGAAAAAAGAGATCTAAAAGTTCAAGGAATTCAGGTGATTTGGAAGGAGTTGTAGAGCAAGAACCTGTTCTGGTCTTTTAAATTAAATTGTTGTTACTAGTGTTGATCCTCTTGGATGGCCAGGGCATTGATGGTTTGTCGTGTCTGTGAAGGAAATATTCAAGCTTTTGCGTAATATTTTGAGGGTTTCAAGGAGCGATCTTTCCGAATATCAGCGTTTCTCATGAACCTGCCCGGCATTCATTTATTTTGTCAATGGAAGTAATGTATTTGTTGAGGGTTCCGAAGGTTTTGATATCATGAACATGTACATAG